>PVIR01003056.1:0-93624 GCA_004026965.1 Petromus typicus | reverse complement strand
AACCCGGGCCCTTGCGCTTGCAAGACAGGCGCCGGAACCACTGAGCTAACTCCCCGGCCCCAGATGCAGAAATTCTTAAGAAGATACTGGCAAACAGAGTACAGAGTATCATCAAGAAGATCATAAACTCTGACCAAGTTAGATTTATCCCAGGGATGCAAGGATGGGTCAACATACATAAATCAATAAATATAATACACTATATTAATAGAATCAAGAATAAAAGCTATATGGTTATCTCAATAGATGCAGAGAAAGTGTTTAGCAAAGTCCAACACCTATTCGAGATAAAAGCCCTATAAAATATTGGAAGAGGTGGTCTTTATCTAAACTTGATAAAAGCTATCTATGAAAAACCAAGAGAGAACATCATACTAAATGGCTAAATTCAGGAACAAGTCAAGGATGTCCACTGTCATCACTCCTGTTCAACCTAGTTTTGGAAACTTTAGCCACAGCAACTAGACAAAAGAAAGAAAAGGAATAAAAGATTGGAAAGGTAGAAGATACTGCATTATTTGCTGAACACATGATACTCTATATAGAAGATCCCCAAAACTTCACCAAAAAACTACTAGACTTAATTGCCAGATTCAGTGGATAGTTAGATACAAAGTCAGCACTCAAAACTCAATAGTGAAACCAGGTGTGGTGGCACATGCCTGTAATCTCAGCACTCAGGAGACTGAGGCAGGAGGATTGCCATCAGTTTGAGTCCAGCCTGGGCTACATAGTGAGGTGGAGGTCAGCCTGAACTAGATAGCAAGACCCTGTCTCGAAAAAAAAATAAAAATATAAAAAGAAAATCAATAGCTTTCTTATACATGAATAACAGACTCACTGAGAGAAAACTTGGGAAATAGTTCCTTTCACAATAGCCTCCAAAAATATGAAATATCTAGGATTTAATCTAACAAGGAAGGAAAAGATTCCTACTCTGAAAACTGTAGCATTATGAAAAATGAGATTGTAGGAGATATAAGAAAATGGAAAGATATACCTGTTTTTGAGCAGCAAAAACTAATACAGTGAAAATGACCATTTTCTAAAACTGTTCTATTAATTCATTGCAATCTCCCTTGAAATCCCAACAGTATTTCGCAGAACTAGAGAAAATAATCCAAATATTCATCTGGAATAAGAAGAGGCCTAGAATAGCAAAAGTGATTCCAAACAATAAAGACATGGCAGGGGTATCACAATCCTCAATTTGAAACTATGCTAGAAGGCCACTGTGATAAAAGCAGCATGGTACTGGCAAAACAAAACAAAAACAACAACAACAAAAAAAAACAAAACCTGAGGATCAGTAGAACAGATTAAAAGACACAGACACAACTTCAGACATACTAAATCACCTCATCTTTGACAAAGGAGACAAACACCCTAAATGGAGGAAAGATAAGTCTCTGTAGTAAATGGTGCTAGGAAATCTGGGTTTCACCCTGACAAAGATTAAAATTAGACCTGAATCTGTTACCATGCACTAAACTCAAATCAAAATGGATCAACGATCTAAGTATTCAAACAGAAACACTAAACCTTCTGCAAAAAAGGTTAGGTAGAATTCTTGAAGATATTGGTGTAGGAAAAGACTTTGAGAACAAAACCTCAGTTGCACAGGAACTAGTCCAGATAATCAGGTGGGATCTCTTATTAAAAGGCTGCTGCACAGCAAAAAAATCAACAGAGCAAAGAGACAAAACATAATATGGGAAACAAATTTTATTAGCTATTTCTCAGATAAAGGAGTACTATCTAGAATATATAATGAACCTAAAATAATCAGCCCCCAAATTTAAAGACTCAATTAAAATGGGCATCTGAAATAACCAGACAATTCTCAGATGAAGAAGTAAATGCAGGAAAGAAATATGAAGAAATTGAGACACTGGTCATTTGAGAGATGTAGATAAACACAATACTGAGATTTCATCTCACTCCAGAAAGAATGAGTGCCATAAAGAAATCAACCTAAACCAATGCTGGTGGAGTTGTGTGGGGAAAGGAACTCTTCACTGTTTTTGGGAGTGTAGACTGGTACAACCACTGTGGAAATTCCTCAAAACATTAGGACTAGAGGTCCATTTGATCCTGCTGTTTCCCTGCTAAGTATGTTTCCAGAAGAATTAAAAGCATCATAGCATAGTGGCATGTGTGCACCCGTGTTTATAGTAGGTCAGTCTGCCATAGCTAAATATTGGAAACAGTCCAAATGCCCGTCAACTAGTAACTGGATAAAGATGTGTGCTTTTTATAAAATGTAGTTCTACTCAGCCACAAAAAAAGATAACTTGAGACACTTATAGACAAATGAATGACCTTGAGGCCATATTCATAAGTGAAATAAATAGGATACACATGTAAATACTGAATCATTTCTCTGGTGTAAGAAACTGAGGGAGCTGGGGATTTTGCTCAAGTAGTACTGTGCCTGAAGCGCAAAAGCCCAAGTTCAATCCCTGGTGGGAGACGGAGAGAGAGGAGGGGGTGAGGGAGAGGAACTAAAAGTGTAAATGACCAAAATTTATAGTAGATATTGTGAAATAGGAAGAAAATGTTCAAAGGGGAAAGGGAACTAGGCAGTGGAGACAAGGGAAAGGAAAAATTAAAGGTAAGAACTAAAAAATGGAAATGAAGCTTATGTATATGGGGTAGGGGATGAAGAGAGGGCAGAGGAATAGGAAAAAATCAAGATATATCATGTGCAAGTATAAATGTTCAGTGATGAATATAGTCATAAGTTCTATGTAAAATGTACTCATAAACTCAATTTTTAAAATTGACTGTTAGTCCAGGAAGTTTAATGTGTTGTGCATGAAGTTTCCTAAAAAGTCTTATATGGGTCAATAATTCTTATAGTATAAATCACAGGCCATCTATATTTTAAAAAATGGGGAATATTTTTAAAAACTCAGATTCCTAGGGCCTATTTCAGAGCTCTCAAAATGTAAGTACAGCTCAGGAAAACTGCTCAGGTTATTTTTAAGAACACTGTTAGAAATTTAATGGTCAGATAAACGAGTGAACAGCAGCCAATTTCTGTTGGTGTAATTGCTTAAATATACCAATACCTTTTATAAATTACTGTTCATGTACATGTGTATAGCTTCAATGTGTCCTAGAAAACATTTTTGAGGACATGTATCATCCAAATGATGTGTCGATGAAAGCACAGTAAAAGGCTTCATCTGAAATTTGATCTTAAGATGTATAACCCTGCTCCCTGATTGCACATATAGAACTGTACTTTAGGTAAGAGCAAAATTTTTGCCCTAAAGGAAGTTGCAGTTAGGTTGTGGAGCAATTTATGTACAAATGGTACAAACAGAGACCACTTATAGAGCACAGGGCCTCAATTGCAGATAATCCAAAAAACAGGAAATATGTGGATTAAAAGGAATTATAAGAAATCTTACCATTAAATGCAACCAGTCAAGGAAAGTCCCCTAGGTAGAAGAAAGGGCCACTCTTATGACAACTAGATTTAAAACTGAGTATTTTCTTTATTAAGAAGCAAGAGTACTTCCTGAATTTCTTGTGTTGATATTTTATGTTGATACACTGAGATTATATTATCAGTAAATTTTCCATCTGGGCCCATCTCTCATGGGAACACAGATACTTCGTTCAGCTTGCTGTTCTTTAAAACATTATTTATCTTCAGCATTTAGGGTCATTTTAGGATAGTAATTGCAGCCAAGACAAGATATCAAATAGAAGTTTCATAACAGCCTCATTGTGTTTGCTGCTTGCATTCTTTAGATTCGGGAATACCCAATTGATGTCCAAAGCAACCAGCTGCCCTTCTTGCGGAATCCAGATATCTTGGTGGGGGAAAATGATCTGACTGCCCTTAGCTATCTCCATGAGCCTGCAGTTTTACATAACCTGAAGGTCCGTTTCCTGGAGTCCAACCATATCTACACTTACTGTGGTAAGTAGGAGACATCGGTTTGATGCCTGTCTTTGACAATGCTTTTCTTTAGGTATTAGTTTATTAAATGGCTGAAAAATCTTTATATTATGTTCATATTCAAGTACCTCTCCTCTGAATCCCTCAAAAAGTTTGCAGTCAGTGAACATGACAAGCTGCCTTCGCCTCAGCAGGATGGTTGATATTGCTCACGGTTCACCCAGGGAAGAAACAGGCCACACCTAATTGGGCAGTTGGTTTAGGCTTGTCCTCAGATCAGAGAGAAGATCTCTGTGCATCATAAGAGAGCAGTCACAGTGTCCTAGCTCAGGTGCACGCTCTCTCCATGAAAGGCTCAACTGCACATGTGAGATTGGCTTGCGCTTTCTGTTTCAAAAGACTACCTGTCTCTCTGACCTCACTTGCCAGTGTGCAAACATGCTATTTGATGAGTTTCTGTTGAATTAATGAGGAATTCCATAACAAAATGCTTAAAATCCTAAGTCCTGACATTATCGTATTTGCTTTTCTTGAAATTTCTCCTTTTCCCATATTCCACATGTTGGTTTTTTTGCATCTTTTGAATATTGTTAGGTGATAGGATAAAAATAAAACCTGATGAGTTCATCTAATTCTTCGATTAGTTAAATACCTATCGGTAGACTCCTTTTCTCTCTCACCCTGCGGTGCTTTGTATAGCTGTCATTTATGAACTCAGTTTGTTGATCATTTGAGTGTGTATTTGTGTGCAGGCACATACACGTGTGAGGACACATGCTTTTCCAGGCTATAAGATTACTGGAGGCTGACCTGTATGTGTTCCATTCTTTTTTTTGTTTTGTTTTGTTTTTTGAGACAGGTTCTCACTTTGTAATTCAGGCTGGTCCTGAACTCAGCATCCAACTCAGCATCCAACTCAGCAATCCTCCTGCCTCTGCCTCCCAAGTGTTGGGATTACGGGCATGAGCCACCACATCCTGTGATGTGGTATATGGTACTGATTGCTGGTGGGTGTGAGTCACCATGCCTGGCATTATTGTATGTGGTTACTGAGGATCGAATGTGAGACTCCATGCTTGTAAGGCAGGCACCAGAACCACTGAGCTAAATCCCCAGCCTACCATTTTTTTCTTTAGGAGCACTTAGCTCAGAAGCACACAGATCTGTCTTAGTTTAGTGGTGATGACTCATCCTGTTATCCTCTTATTCTTTAGTTTCAGTGCACATGATTGACATTTTAAACTGATGCCACATGGCTGTTGGGTTATAGAAATGTGACTGTCTTATCTTTCTGCAGGTATTGTGCTTGTTGCCATTAATCCTTACGAGCAGTTGCCAATTTATGGACAAGATGTCATCTATGCCTACAGTGGCCAGAACATGGGTGACATGGACCCCCACATCTTTGCTGTGGCAGAAGAAGCCTACAAACAAATGGCCAGGTGAGAATCATCTCATTCCAGTTCTCCAGAGTGTCAAAGCAGGAAAGGAGTTCCCACTTTGCTTTGTTAACCACACTCACCAAGGAACAGTGAAACTAAAGAAACATCTGAGAAACAAAGCAACATAAGTTCTGTTCTTTCTTTTATCTTTGTCTTATTCTTATGACCTTGAACCTAGACTTGGACAATAGTAGCTCCTTAGAATCATTGCATTTTTGGGCCGGGGAGTTAGCTCAGTGGTTCCGGCACCTGTCTTGCAAGCACAAGGACCCGGGTTCGATCCCCGGTAACCACATACAATACTGGGCGTGGAGACTCACGCCCAGCAGCAACCAGTACCACATACCACAGTGCTGGGCGTGGTGGCTCACACCTGTAATCCCAGCACTCCAGCACTCGGGAGGCAGAGGCAGGAGGGGTGCTATGATGTCAGTTGGAGGCTGAGCTCAGGGCCAACCTGAACCACAAAGAGAGACCCTGTCTCAAAAAACCTTAAAAAAAAGAATCATTGCATTTTTGAACAGTGGAATAAATCTCTTCTATTTCATTTCATTTCTCTTTGACTTTTTTGGGACCCTCTTTCTCTCCTAGTGTAAAAGAATGATTGATTGATTGATTGATTTTTGAGTTTTTTGATCAAAGTCTTGGTATGTAGTCTAGACTGGCTTTGAACTCATTATGTCTTCTAGGCTATCCTCAAACTTGGCAGCAAGCTCCCAAGTGCTGGGACTGCAGGCAGGTTCCACCATGCCCAGGTTCAAGAGAATGATTTTAAAGCTTCTCCTGTTTTTTCTTTTGTATCCCTTCCTTTATTCACTTTCCCTTCTCTCTCCTTCTTTTGGTCTTCTTCCCTTTTGCAAAAGATCTCACTCCGTATTTCCTGAAATCTGTCTTTTATTCTGGCCTTTATTTGTGTTTTGAGTTTCTTTTATAAGAAATATTTAGGCTTGTGTGTCTGATTTATTTCACCTCGCATTACAATCTCAAGGAGCTTCCATTTTCCTACAGATGACTCAAGTTTATTCTTCTGTACAGCATAGTAGTAGCCAATAACGTATCAATGCCATATTTTCCTTATCCATTCTTCTATTGATGGACTAAAGACTGCTTCCCTCATTCTATTTCTTAAAGAGGTCACAGATTGGAAAGAGAAGATATAAGACAAAAGCCTATAATTACAAGAAGTATGAATAGAAACTATGCGCTAATATCGTTTGAGTTGAGTTTGGAGATAATGTTGCAGATTCCAAGAAAACTCTAGGGTTTTAGCTGGTTCTGGATGAGTTGGTTACATAGAGCTTGAGAAGGCTCTTAGGCTGGTAGAATACTGTGAACATAAGGGACAAGCATCAAAAGGTATGGTTAGAAACTTACAGTGAGCTAATACTGCTTCATGCCTACTACCATGACTGTAATAAAAAATAATGTGTATTGGCAAGGATATGGAAAGGTGAGAATCCTCATACACTGCTAATAGAAATGTAAATTGGTACAGCTACTTTGGAAAATGGTCTAGGAGTTGATCAAAAGGCTGAATATGGTATTCTAATATGTCTTAGTCCTAGTAACTTCACTCATATCCCCTTACATTCAGTCATAAAAGTTAGGAATGTTCGTAGCAGTATTATTCATAATAGCCAGAGGGGAAATCAACTTAAATATTCAATACCTAATGAGTAAAGCTGGAGATATGCATATAATGGAATTATTTGGTCATAAAACAATAAAGAACTGACTCATACTACCATATTGGTAAGCCATGAAAAAATAGAAAGTGAAAGAAACCATATTAGCAGAGTGAGCCATTTAGTCGAATGTGTTGGGAAACCTTGGGTGAATCAAGCATCTTCCTTTCAGGCAGAGCTTCTACATGGACATATGTTCCTAGTCTCTAGGAGAGGCATGCATCGTGGTGCCTATGTAAATCATAGTTGGGCACAAGACTATTTTCAAAGAATATCTCAAGAGACTAATGTTCTGTGCAATGTAGTTTTGTAAGTACTGGCCCAGAGCAATGAAGACATTTTAGAGCTTCTTGAATATGAGTGTAATACAATTTAAGAGATGTTCAAAGTAAAATTTTTCCTTCATGGATTGTATTTCAAGTATTCTTGTACCATTTCCAAGGAAAAGAATATTTTCTCATGAGCTTAATTTATTGTGAAAATACTTGTCTGTTATAAATAACCTGTATAGAATGAATGAAAAGTAAGGAATTAAAAAGTAAGACACTATGTGATACAGTATTCTTTTCCTTGTATCATCTGTACTTTACCTCAGGGCTTCTAATTGGCATGCACTCAAGGAATATCGAAATAATTGACACATTAATGCATTTAGTTCTTCTAATTGTCACATCAGATTAGTTATCCCTGTGATGCTAAAGAAGAAAAGGATTGAAGCACAATGAACAGTTCTCTGAGGTCATAAAGCTAGTAAGTAGAGATGGAATCCAGGCCCAATATTTGGCTGGAGCATCCTATATTAGCCAAAAAGCCATAGATCTCCCCAGATGTCCATTGACTAGCCCCAGACAGTCTGGTCTGCACAGAGCAGACTCTGGTCCCAGGGCAACACCAAAGGCCAAAAAGATAGACCTTTTCCTGTAATAAGTATCTCAGCTTCCACAGTGGGATTAAATTTTGGTGTCTTTCCAGCTTCTTTTTTTTTTTAGGTTTTTTTGAGACAGGGTCTCGCTTTGTGGTTCAGGCTGGCCCTGAGCTCAGCCTCAAACTCACATCACAGCAATCCTCCTGTCTCTGCCTCCCAAGTGCTGGGATTACAGGCGTGAGCCACCACACCTGGCACTGTGGTATGTAGTACTGGTTGCTGCTGGGCGTGAGTCTCCACACCCAGTGTGGTAACCACTGACCTAACTCCCCAGCCCCATTTCCAGCTTCTTTTGTAGTAGCACATCTTATTGAGCTGGTGGGTTTAATCTTTTTTTTTTTTTTTGAGCTGTTTGTTTTGTGTTGTTTTTCTGAAAGATGAGATTACTGTAAAGCAAATCTATTTGCTCAGATGGCTAAGGTAATTGAGCACCCACAATCCCCATCTGTCTCTGCTGTGTTGCCAAAGTGTGACTAATAGTGAAAGATTGGATTGCTGTTGCCTGGGATCTTGGGGTAGGGAAATGCATCTAAATGTACCTGTTGCATAGTCCTGAACGGTGACTGAAATGGACGCAGGCCAGAGTGGGTGGCTCCCTGAAGGTAGGTTTGGCACCTATATGAGTCAAAGCCTGTGGTAGGTGAGAATGAACATTCTAATGCAAATCCCTGGTTGAGCTCTTGAGAGAGAATACCTTGCTTCTTAGTTTGTGTCCCCACAAATGTAGAAAATCTGAAGACCTGCCAGGGCGCAGTATGGAAAGAAGTGTCAGTTGCTGTTTTCATGAAAAAGGTAACCACTAATAGAAACTCATGATTGTGGATGTGTTGCCGAAGACAGAAGGACTGAGGAAGCTTTGAATTCTCTAGTTGGGAGATTGAACAACAAGAGGATGGAGCTGACAAATTTATCATTTTAATGGTTAAGGTGTACAGTCCTCTGGTATGCGTGAGAACTGACTTGGGACTTTTCATGATCTCTTCTGGGCTATGGATTTGTAGAAATTGGAGCTTCCTTTTTGGGGCATTTCTCTAGTGCCCTGCTCCGTCTGCATTTACATTCACTTATTTATCCTAAGCTCTAACCTGTGCAACTCTCCAGGTCAGCAGCCATTTTCTGACATCGAAGCTCCATTTGTCATCCTTTGCCTCTATGCTGGGCCAAACATCTAGGCTGCTATATCCTTTTGTTGTGAGCATGGCTTTTCACATACTTTCCTTTTCTGGTCACCAGAGGACACGGTCCTTTTTTTTTTTCTCTTTGGTATGAGTGGTCTGTGGATCAGGTGAGGGGAAAAGTTAACTTCTCTGTGCAGAACTTTTTAGTAGAGGAGACCACAAGTCAATTAGCTTTTGGCAAGAATTTGTTGACTTTGCAAGGTGCTGCATATCTTTGCAAGTTTGCAAGATGCTGCATATCTGTTCCCTCCTGCCCATGAGCATGCTCAAGCACTATTTGTATTACAACTTTAATGAGGTTCAATTGACTGGGAATTAACTGCACATTTATAAAGTGCAGTCACACACACTGAAGTGCAAATCTGACACATTTTGATATACGTATGCACCTATGAAATCATCACCACAATCAAAATGACATTTCCTTTATTCCCAAAAGTTTCTTTACATTCTTTAGAAGTCCACCCCACCGCTCCCAGGTAACTACTGACTTGTTTTGTCACTGTAAATTCAGCTTTTAAGATTTATTCTCATTATGCATTTGGGCAACTTTTAAAACATGCTGAACAGGATTTTCCAGTTATCCATAGTGCATCATTATACCTTTCACCTCTGGTCTATGATTCCATGACTATCTTCTGGCACTCTGATTTTTACATTTTACCTGTTAGGTCTCTATCTTGATGCATATATGTCTGTTCTTGTCCATTGATTAATATCTGCTTATCTGGATGGATTTGCATTATGTCCAGGGACCAGTTTTTCTTCCAGTACTAATTATTCAATCTGATTTAAAAAAAGAGAGAGATCTAGTCCAAGAATTTGTGTTTAGTCTTTTTAAAACCTCTGCATACTAAGTTGGTTCATTGTGACCTTTATGGTGCTGTCTGAGCAGGTGGGATAGCATGGACCCCAGCGATCATCCCACATCACCTGATCTACACAGAAGGTGCGGTATTTTCTGAAAACCAAGAACATTTGTGTGCGCCTGCTTTCTCAGGTTCCTGTGAGGCATGAACAGGTTAAAACACATCAAGTACTAAGTGCATTGTCTGGTGCTGGGCTGAGCCCTTTGGAGTTGGGCTCTCGAGGTTGTTCCACCTTGTTCTTTTTATATGGCCTTTTTCTGATGTCAGTGTCAAACTTGTCACCCCATGTGGTTTCTTTTGGAATTAATGGGGGTGACAAGAGAGTAAGATTTAGTTTTCAAGGTGTCTGAAATGATTTTCAGTGGAAAAAAGCTAATAGAATGTGAAGTCTAGCAGGATAAAATGGCATTTCTATTTACATCGTAGTAATGCCTTTCACGCCATGTTAACCACTCTTTCTCTTTCAGCTGCACATTTTCATGTTTGTATCCCAGAAGACAGAGCAGCTGCAAAGCTCATGTGCCAAGGTGTCTAAGTTCAGTAGCAAAGGAAGATGGAGTGAGGGTGGCAGCTGAGAAGAATTGAGGTCCAAGAATGGGAGCAATGCCTGTATTCTTGAGACAGAAACTGTGTGACCTTAAGCTCCCTGAGTTCATCTCACTACACAGGCACAGGCCTACCTTCATCAGCAGGCAACAGCTTCTAACTCAGAAAACTACTAGAATTAAATTGATTAATAAGTGAAAGTGCTTCATATGGTTTCTGACAGAAGAAGTGTTCAGTGAACATCAGGCCCAGTGACAGTGATGGTACTGACACGAAACATGCACTGTGTGTCATTATCACATCAAGTGTCCAAGAGAAGGAAGGACTGTGAGGAGAATTGAAAATTGACTGGGATTCCTTTCATAGGGCATCCTCAGAATTGATGTTACTTTCAGGCCAAGTGAATAGTCTAAAGATGGCCAGTTGTATGTAGTCAGCTAAGTTCTTTGGATTTTCTTCTAGGTTTATGTTCACGACAATCTAGAATTTATACAGTTTCACTCTCAATCTGTCTAGAGGAAGTAAGCACCAGGTGCACCATGTCCAAACATTTTCATTGTTGTGCGCGAAAGATCAACAGCTTTTAGTTCCACAGTCAGAGAAATTGGACTGTGGTGGCTTGGGAACCCTGACAGTTCATGTTAGAATGTGAATAACTCTGCTCTTTTGGTGATGTCTTCTATAAGTTTAAGCAAAGAAACAATAATGCATTGTACTGGAAGAAGCAAACGATTCCATTGTTTAGAGCCAGTTATTCAGTATGGCAGTTAGCCAGATACCAGTAGTAAAAATTCAGGTAGAGGCCAAAAAATGGATATTTGTAAGTGGCCAGAAGCCATGGTTACTTCTGGTGCCTGTGACAGTGAATGAGTTGGAACAGCAGTCTTCAAACTTCTGGGGATATCACTTTGAGAAAGATGATTCACTGAAGTGTGTAAAGAAAATATATTGAAACTTTGGTTTTTTCCCACATCCTTTTAAAATTCAAAATATCATTTGTATATATTTTAAATATGTATTAAAGTATGATAGCCTAGAAAATAATTCATAACTATATTATATATATTTAATTAGTATAAAGATGCATGCTTAAAAGTAAGAGATGAATAATTTAATGGCTAAACCTCCTTATGCGGTAATCATTGTGGATAGTTTCTGTTCAGTGTTGAAAAGCTGCATGTTAGCCACTTATTATGGTCCTCATCAATATTTCCTTTATAACGGGAAGAAGGTAGTCACATCAGTGTAACCTATCCCCTTCAAAGTAGTTATACTTAAGATTACATGGCCATAGTTCCACTATTATTGTTCTTTTTCTAGGTTATGTTTAAGAGCACTGCTCTTTTTAGTAACTCTTTGATTATGTTACATATACAGCAATGCACATTGCTTTGGTGAAATGAATAGAATTAAGTCTGAGTATGTGACTGGATCTGACTTGTCCATGATACAACAAGCTGAGCTTCCTCTAAAATAGCTCTGCCTCAGAATCAGTGAAGAGCCCTTACTTCTAGTTCTGATAAGAATCTTGAAAGAGACTATATCCACTGTATTTTTTGAGCTCCACAAGTAATTTAGACAGGAGTAAGTCTTTGGACTAGTGTTGGGGAAACCTTTAGAACAGATGTGTATCTATTGTTCCGGGGACGGTGCTGCCAGAAGGGACTCTGTTTCACAAGTTGTGATGGTCTCTTCAATCCTTGAGTAGCTTTTGGTGTCTCAGTGTGAAACCAGGGTCTGAGAGTAGGTTTGGGCTAAGCAAAGAAGGTATAGAACTTGAAAGCTTGTTAGAAGGTGGGGAATTCTCCAATTTTAGGCATGCCTCATTTCTTCTGCTGTGTTTCTGAGCACTGACTGCACATGACAGTCATCTAGAAAGACTTTGAACTCCCATATCCAGGCCTCAACCCCCAAAACAGTTAGTTACTATTAAACACTCCAAGGTGCTTTCTGAAGCAGGGTTGAGAGTTATGCTGAAACTCCCCTGTGCAGTCCAGGTGACCCACCTGGTCTTTGTCAGTAGCAGAGACTTGTTGGTAAGAGCTCCATGGGTGAGAGGTGGTGCAGAACAGCCTTCAGGCAGTGCAGCATGGTCAGGAGGGAGTCTGTGTTTGTCTTTTAGAGTCGCAGTGGACAGACTTAAAAGCAAATGCCTTTTCTGCCTACCTAGCTCCTTTCCGTGTTACAGATGAATGCTGTTAGAAGGCACAAGAGGGATACCTATAGGCAAAAGATGACAAAATTAATTTGGTTCTTGTATTCCCAAAGTAGAGAAGAAAAATGTTTTTAATTGGTGACTTATTTTTAAAAAGATGTTCTTTTTGGTTAAAAAGGGAATTAACTTTCTTTAGAAGGGCAAGTGTCAAGAATACTTAGAATTATGGGAGGTCCTTGTAGAAAATGCTTTGAATCTAACAGCTGTGCCTATGCTTTGTGTTCCTGAGAGATTGTTGAGTGTGCTCATATAGATGTGTGAACTGCATTTGTAGCTGTGTTTAAATGCGTAGTGTTCTGCTAGGATATTGGGTATCAATATATGCTCACTCTGGTTTGTTCTGCTTCTCCATTGAGTCATGGGACTCCTTGAGTTTTACTCTATTTGTCATTGCATTTATTGATCCATTGTAATTACCTGACATACAAACCCTAGCTCAGCAATCCAAAGCAGAGATTTTTCTTCCCATTTTTGTGGGGTTGTCATTTCTGCAATTTTGTTCATTTTACTTTCTCTTATTTATAGAACCCCTTATATTCTATTTTATAGAATTTATGCTGATATAATAAATGGAACGACAAAGATTTCCCTTTCTGGAGTTCCTTGATGAAAGCCTATAGGGCAGTGGTTCCAATCTAGCCTCTTCAGTGTGGGGTACCTAGTCTGGGATAGAAACTTCTAGTTTATTCTAGAGGCAGCTGTGTGTTTGAGAATCTAATTGGAAGCTCTGATTGAAGTCACTTAGGCTGGACAGCCATCTCTGTCACTCACTCCTTCCCTAGAGCCTGTCTCTTCTGGAGTCAGCAGCTGAGCAAACTTTTTTGGGAAAGATCATTTAGTTTCATCAAGAGTATCACAACTGTCTCCCATTCTCCTGGGAGGTAGAGCTGCAGTAATCAAGATCTATAAATAGTTCCTTGCTGAGATAGTTCTTAATAATCTAACCGAAATATTCTAGTACGTCTCCTCTGAGATGTGGCCCCATATCATATTGACTTTGTAAAGGACCATTGGGTGAGGTAGTAAGTTATGGGCCCATTGTAGTTACAGAATGTGTCCAGAAGCATAGCTGAGTAAGTGTCCATTCTTGAATCCAGGTTTTCCTGTTCTCCAGGTCTCTGTCCTCAGTAGCTGAGTTGAGCTCATGAGGCAGTGTCCTTAGAACTAATAAAAATGTCTTTACTATCATGGTATTAAATAATCAAAATGACTTTTTCGTGGAACATTATGGAGTTTGTCACTTTGGAGATCTATATAAGAAGGGAATAGATGGTTTATTCTTGAAGAAGCAATGTGGAGGACTACTTCACTTGGACAAAGAAGTCATTTTCACCCACATCTGCCACCCCCATCCTGTGGATCGTCACTTGCCTCTTGAACTGATTCTGGTCTGCTGTCAGACACTAGCCCCAGGATATCAGAGCTGAACATGGGCTTCCCCTTTAAGGCTTGGCTTCTTCCTTAACCTGGTGCAAAGGACCTCTTAAACTTATTTTAAAGTTGAGTGGTTGTAAAGAAGCAGATGGGGAGTGGTGCCATTGTAGGCCCCCTCGGTTGCTCTGTGTTCCTACCCCCAGGTTTTCCCTCTTACTCCCCTCCACTCCCCTGGACCTTCATCACAGCACATCCTGAGATGTTCCTGTCCCCTAGGCCTAGCTTGGGGTATCTGTGACTTTAACAGATTTATAAATATTATTTTGTTCACAGCAGAGGGCAAGATTTCAAAACAACTATGCTAGGAACTAAAAAATAACCTTCTATTGATAATAAAAAACTGAACTTTATGGCACTTCCCTTTCATCTTTGCCTTCCTATTATAATGTCCTACTCATCCTGAGAAATTCCTGGGTTGAGGAAGGAGAATGCCATGGAAAAGAAAGTAGAAGAGAAAAACATATTTACGTATTTTAGAAATATGCTTTGTTGATAAGCTTTTTTAGTCCCTGCTTTTATGAGAAAAGAGAGCATTCTACTACTTTGTATAAACATTATTTAATTACCACTGAAGCACTATCTCATATTTTGGCAGTGCAGCCACTCAGAAGTTACTCATCTTTCCTAAGGGCCCTGGCAGTTGGCAAAGATGATATGAACCTGAGCACACTGTGCTGGGAACTAGTTGGATACACTCCTAGGGTTCTGCCTTGAAAAACTGAGGAGATGAGAGTTCTTTCTATAGAGATCAGAAACATGGGACAAAGAAGGCAGAGATACTCTTTGGGGTTGAAGTACAAAGTGAAGTGTTTATTTGGGACCTGTTAGGTACAGGATGTCTTACACTAACCCTTTCACTCAAACAGCACTGTCTAATAGCTGTATACACAGTGCCATTATGAGAGGTCTTGGCTGTGGATGGTACTGATAGCCTTGGGAATGGACAATAGCAACCAGCAAGAGTTGGGAAGCCACAAAGGGCCACCCAGATCTAGTTTTGAGGGAACAATATTTGAAATTCTAGTAGAAAAGGAGGAAACTACAAAGTAGGAAATTTGAGCTAGTGAGTTGATTTCAAACTAGGATTATGCCTCCTCTTTATAAGCAATTTGAAATGTGTATAAGGTTTTTGTTTGACACAAACAGGGTTGGACAGAGCCCTACTGCAGTGACTGTAGCAGCACCAGGCAGTGTGCAGGGCAGGCCAGTGCCATGAAGCACTGCTTCCATAAGGCAGCACTCACTCAGCAAGGTCTTGAGTGCCGTCACAGGAATCCTGCCCTTTAGCTTTCTGATCACTTTCAGCTCCCTTATCTCCTAGCTCCTTCCTATAAGTCCAGGAGTGTGGAAGGGCAGCCTATTGAGAGGTGGGATCCTGAGAGGGGAGAGGGTGGGTCCTAGTCACCAGATCATGAGCTGCAGGAATGATGCTAGGGAACCTGATGTTAAGGCTTCTTGTTGAAAGGCCCTTACTATTCTCTTTGACTCTTGTGTAATTGGGACTCAACTCTGCCTACTTTGGTTTCTAGCTGTCCTTGCAGAAGAATGCTGAGCTTGTGCAAAATAATTTGTTCTGTAATGAGAGGTTTTCGTAGCTGTGCGCTATCGGTGTATACTGGGAGGTCGATCATGAGCCAACCAGTTTGCCACCTGCTGGCTTCTCAGATACATATATACATATGCATGACTGAGAGTGCAGAGCCAGCAGTACATTTAGTCTTCGCTCTCCCCTCTCTGAATAGCTCTCTCCACACCATGTCCAAGGAAGGCAGCTGCTGTGTGGGCACAAATTGTGAGTACCTTGAGTATCGGCACGTCTGCCCCAGAAACAACAGCAGCCCTTGAAATGCTCAGAGTAGACCAGTGACTATGTTATATTAATTAGATGACTGTCTGAAGATTCTTCTGTCTAAAAATATCCATCTTCCCTGCCTGTCACTTTGTTTAAGGTTTTACCATTCCTGTCAGCTCTGAGTCAAAAACTATTAAACTCTGCATGTTCTCTGAGAGAAAATGTCATCTGTGTCACACTTCTAAAATGAGACTCAGCCTGTTGCTTCTGATTCCCATCCCTGCTGCTTGAGCTCGAAGCTCTTACACTGCCTGGCTCATGGCTACAGCTTCTGTACTGGCCTTGCTTGGCTGTGCCTCTGTCTTCTGTGAGATTGAGCTTAATCGTGATGACTAACTTCAGAGACTCCAGATAGGTGATTGGATCATCAATGGATTAACTTACTGATGTTCACAGCTGACTGTGGACTGTTTGGAGGTGGGATCCCAGGGGAGGTTGGTGGGCTTCTGTAGGGCATATCTGTCTGGTAATGTCCCATGCTGTGTCTTGTGGCCATCATGAACTGAGCAGCTTTGTTCTGCCATGCCTTTCTGCTGTGATGTGTCTGCCTTGGAGTCAACTGTAGACTGAACCTCTGAAACCATGAGCCAAACAAACTTCCCCTTTCATTTACAGCTGTAGGGTATTTTGTCCAGCATCAGGAAAGTACTTCACTATGTCTTCTATGTCCCACATCCATCTTCCACACCATGGGAGGGAGGGGCTTCTGTTTTATGATAAGTGGTCACTGTAGAAATGCTGAGGGGAGGGACTTGGGCAGGCAAGTGGAAGATGTCGAGTATGGGGGTAAAGGGAACATGGGAGGAGTGGTAGAACAGAGATTCCCAGCTCAGAGGATGGGATTCCTTCTGCAAGGAGGCAGTGTTCTTTTGTGAAAGAGAAGGCGAGAAGCTGGTCCTGCTGCTGCAAGAAATGGATGGATGTGGTGGGAGAAGAGGGAGGGAGTGTTCTTGGTCTCCTTTCTGACATGCTGCTGTGGTTGAGTTCTAAAACATCTTCCAGGATTCTTGTATTCAGAGGGGGCCTTTTGAACCTGACTGGATGGATCATGAAGTGCTGTACTCCTTGGTGAGTTAAACCATTGCTCTTCAGAGCTGATAGGCTTTAGGAGGTGGGACCTCGTTGAAAAAACATGGTTCAGGAGGGTGTACTTCTCTTGCTGGCTCCTGCTTTCTATCCGATTCCATTCTGCTCTGGGTTTAGCAGCTTTCCTCCTTCAGGCCATTCTGCTCTGTCGTTTCTCCTTGGAGCCAGCTTGCCATGACTGAACCTTCTGAAATCATGAGCCTAATGCATCTTGGCTGCTGTAAGTTGTGTGTGGCAGGTGTTGTATCCTAGTGATGAGAAAGAGACTGCTGTACTTGCTAAGAGCCTTTGTAATTTTAGCATATAGTAGACAATGAGATGCTGCATAAGTAGTGCATGGAGTTTTTCTCATGAGGATAATACTCCTGCACATCCTTCAGTGAGACAGGGAGAGGTCACAAATGTCGGGAAAAAAAGCATGAAGCCACATCCCAGTGTGTGCTGTGATTTGATGCACAGTTCATGCAAAGGTATCAGTTGGTAGAAGAAGTGACAGGTCCCTCATAGGACAGGCAATTGAGGAGTGGGGATGGACTATTAGAGTCTTCTGACAGCCTATAAGGTGAGCTTGGTGAGCTGTAGCGGGGAACTGACAGCACAGTCATCAATGTGCTATTTGTGGACCTGTCACCTCTGTCCTGGTGTATGAGGCAGTGAGTTCTGTCCTGGTAGCTGAGATTCTTATATGTGCTTTGGTCCAATTTGTTTATTTTGAAGATGAAATTGAGCATAAGGGAGGAGAGGGCACTTCCTGTGCCCTAGATTTGAGTGTGTGCTGAGACCCAGATGCCCTGTCTAGTGTTCCTTGTAAACTTAAAGCCAGGATCAAAACACTTCTTACTCTTGTGTCTCAATGGAAATGCAGGCAGTCCTCAATCCAAACCAAATGAGTCTGTCCTCAGTCAGAATGAACATCACACGAAACCTTTATGGTGAATTGGTAGGAGCACTTTTGAGTGAAATGGCTAGATGAATACTGGGCTCCAGGAGACTGGACCACAGAGCAAGTGACTTTGGGTGAGTGAGACACATACAAAAAGGGGAGGGATACTGTGTCACAAAACAGCTGGGTGGTCAGTGGGACAGCAGGTGTGACCAGATTCTGTAATGATCAGAAAGGAAAGTGGGAGGGCAGGGGCAGGCTGACCACTGAGCAATTGTGTGCTCCCATTAGGACTTTAATAATCTTTAATCCTTTGTAAAGATCATAATGGGATATGTTAAGAACTGTGACTTTTACAAATGTGTATTGTTAAGTAGCTTTGCGTTCCTTTACTCACTACTTTTAGTTCAGGCCCTGCTGTAGTTGTGTGTATGTGTGTCATTTGCTGCCTTGTCTCTCAGGTGGAAAATAGATGCCTGTAGAGTGTGGCACGGTCCCACATTGTCCCTCCCTTAGCCCAGCAGGCATAGTGTTGTGACCCAGGAGGTCACCGGGTAGTGGCTCAGATCTTCCTCTGAAGCAGCAGAGAAACTGTTACTTCTGTTCTCAGTTTGGGATTCTCAGAAACTGTTTATTGAAGCTACTGCTTGGTTTAGCCTGGTTGCTGAAATGACTACACACTACGAACCTGCGTTTTGGTATCGCGTTGTCAGGACAGCATCCTTCAACATGATGTTTGGAATGGCTATTGGAGCAAGCCTCCACTCAGCTGTGTGACCTCACCGAGTCATGTCAGTTCTCTGTCAGGGTTTTCCTCTTCTGTAACATGGAGATGATAACATGACCTTATTCCTATGATTATTTGAAAGAGTACGTGCTAAATAGAAATGCCCAGCACATGGAACAGACTGTGTGCTGGTTAGTTCTTACCCTTGTGTTCATAAAACACTTCTTTACTAACCCTTTTAATCCAGTATAAATGTTAATTTTTTAGGCAAGTGTAATGACACAGGCCTGCAGTCCCAGCACCTGGGATGCTGAGGACATACTTTCAATTATGAGCTACATAATGAGTTCAGGGCAGCCTGAGTCACTTAGCCAGACTGTATCTCAAACAAAAACAAACAAACAAGAAGTTACTTTTCAAATTAGATTGTAAGATTTCAAAATATGTTTAGGCAGATTTTACAACCAGTTACACAGTATACAAGAAAGAAAAATCTGAGCTCTTTCTCAACATACAGTATCTTTTAAAGAGGTAGGAAACATGTGCAAAACAGATATGGAAATGCTAAATTTTTTACATTATGAGAAAAACTAAAAGTTTGTGTTATCCAGCAGAAATGTATTAGTTACTGGGAAAAATTTTCTTAAAATAGGCCCATTGGTTTCTCCAAGGAGAAATAAGACAACTGTTTATCTAGTTATACTGAAATCCCCAAATCAATTTCTTTGTTAAGGAACACGTAAATTTCTTAAAAATTTCTGTAGAAAATTAGTTAAAATGTAACATTAACTAGCATTTTTAGACGAGATTTGGTGTGTTCAGTATGGTATGGCCATAGGGTAGACTTAATTAGCGTTTTTAGGAGTTAAGAAAGTTAAACCTGTCTAATGAGAAAAATAGGTATCAGAGCTTTTTAAGTATTTGACAAACACTAAGAGCCTTTTGTTCCATTTGTCATGCAAAATATCATGGTGCTAAGAGATTTCTCCTCCATCTTTGTTGCTTAAAAACATGAAAATACCAAACATTTTTCAGGGAATTCATAGATTGAGGAATTGTTCCTGAATAATAAATGATGCTAATAATGATGATGGTGGTGATAATGTGTCTCATTTTATGACACATGCTAGATTTTGAGGTGCTTAATGTAAAAAGGATTTTCAAGAAAATTTGCAATGCTATTTACTATAACTTTAGGAACTGTAACCCAAGAAAAAATATATGCCCACACAAATATACATAACAGCATTATTCATAATGGCACCAAAATGGAGATCACTACATCTCTGTCAGTGGAAAAAGAGGATAAATAAGAGTCAGTCTATCTATACCATAGAATAATGCATTTCCAGCTACTTAAATAAATGAAGTACTTATATATTCTATAATGTGAACGAGCCTTAAAAACATGATGCTGAAGGAAATAAGGCAGTCACGAAAGACCAGTGCATTTCATTTCCATGAAATGATTCAGAAGGTAAATTAAGGTAGAATATAGGGATTATAGGCAATAGGAAACATCATATCAGGCACAGAGAATTCTTTTGAAAGTAAAGGAAATGTTCTGAAATTCAGATGGTTACATAATTCTGTGAACATACTAAAAATCTTCAAATACTACACTGTAAATGAATGAGTTGTATTGCATGTACACTACATTTTAATATAGGTAGAGATTAGCAGATTTGGACAGGCAAGAGAAAGTGGAGAGGGGAGATGTCTGTTGGATGCTGTCATTTGAGCTAAGACTTGATAAGCCGTGGTTGAGACTGACAGCAGCCAGTTGTGAATAATTTTTTGTTGTAAAGAATCTTGAATTTGTATTCCCATAGATACACCACATGTAGAGAAGATTTCCATGCCACAGATGCCACAAATGCTAACCAATGTGCAAATAAACCAATGTCATTATTTTAAAAAAATTTTCTGTTCCAAAGTAGGAGCCAACCCTCTAATAAATTTAAGCTTACTACTAAGTATAAAATTACAATTTTGGAGGAAACCTTTAGGAATTGGGTTGATATAGGATTGGAATCTGGGCTATGTATATGTCCTGTTGGAACTGTAAATCAGGCACTATGAGATAAATGAAGTAAAAACAGAATGAGATTAAAAAAACTCCCACTCAGCAAAGTCCTTCTCAAGGTCAAGGGTATACAACATTCTGATCGTCCCTGGGTTCTTTGCTCACAGCCTGATATCTCCTGTCTTTGGCCCTTTCTTGGGCTAGTTTTCCACCAATTGAGAATAAGTGAATGAGGGGGGCTTTCCACTATGGAAAGCCCATAATACTTCCAGGAGACCAGCATTGGAGTTGACCCTGATATAAGCAACTTGTTCCAGATTAGCAGATGCCAAGTGTAAGGTGGAACACAACCCAGGAGAGCCATGTGGAAGGCAAACTGCCCTACTAATGACAGAAGCAATCTGGAATTTTTCAAATAATGAGGAAACTTTTCATATCTGTTACTGAAAATAATTTTCCAGTTGAAATTATTAAAGAAAGACTATAATTTCTTTTGAAAGGTTAAAACAAACTAAAACTAAACATGTCCTTCAATGCCTAAAGATGCCCAGAGTTATCCAAATGTGCCTTCTGTAGCCCTGGCTGATAAGAGCATGTTCACTGCTGGTCTTGCTGTGGACAGTTGCATGTGCCTCGTGCATAGGAAAGGCCCCTAGTGGAAGTCACAGTATGGGATAGCCTGAGAACGGCTGTTTCATCAAGTCAGTGTTGAATTAGGAGCAGGGCAGAATGTACCTTTGGCTGTGCTGGGAGGAAGCTCTGATGGGTCTCTAAAAGGAGGCTGGATTCACTGACTGCAGAGTTTGGGAAGTGGCACATTCCCCTAAATGCTACCAATGATGGCTGATCCCACTCTAGCAAACCACAGCCCCTATGAGGGTGTGCAGAATACTTCCCTTTACAGTTGAGGAAACTAAGGCTCAGAGAAGCAAAGTAACTCGCCTATGGTGGGAATGCCTGTCAAGCCCTTTTAGAAGATCACTGCATTATTGTTAGTATATTTATGTACCAACTCAGCTTCTCAACCATCTTCTCTATCATCACTAGACATTTCTAAGACAAAGTATCAAGCAATCAATCCTGTTTTGATTTTTTTTTTCAAGTTTTGCTTCTCTCATTTAGTATCTATACAAGCAGCCCCTCGCTTCTCTTTTTCACATTGAATTTTGATGTCATTTTATGACATAGTCTTCCTGGTTCTATTACTTTTTTTTTTTTTGGTAAATATTTGGAAGAAGAAGCTGGAAGAATTGACATTTAGAGGGGCAAAGATCCCTGAACTGGAAGTACTACTCTTTCTTGGGTCTGTGTCCCTGATGATTTCCTGAGCCATGTCCTAGGGAACCTGGGCCTTCTACCTGTAGAATATATCCCTGCCACCCCTCCTGCTGACCTGGGCAGCAGAGGGGAAGGATCAACACTGGATTCTGCCAGTACTAAAGTAGCTGGCAAATGAGATTTTGAGGGGAGGTTTCAGTCTTGGCTGGCTCCAAGGCAGAATCGTCGTGGCAGAAGAATGTGGCTGAGAAGAGCTGCTTGACCCACAGCAGGCAAGAGGAAGAGTGAGAGAGAAAAGCGAGCGAGAGAAACTGACTGTCTTCTCCACCTGAGCCCCACAGCACATCCAGCCATGTACTTGTTTGTAAGGCAGCCCATTGGGGAGATGCAGTGCCTCTGCCATCCAGTCACCTTCTGAAAGCCCCACCTTTGAACACAAAACATGTTGACTTGTTAGATCTAAAGCAGAACATGAGGCTGATAAATCACTGTGGCTCTTTACTGTTTCTTTTCTTTTTAAGGGTTTTTTTTTTTTTTTTTTTTTTTTTTGAGACAGGGTCTCGCTTTGTGGTTCAGGCTGGCCCTGAGCTCAGCCTCCATCTCACATCACAGCAATCCTCCTGCCTCTGCCTCCCAAGTGCTGGGATTACAGGCGTGAGCCACCACACCCGGCACTGTAGTATGTGGTACTGATTGCTGCTGGGGTGAATCTCCACACCCAGTATTGTTATGTGGGTTACCTGGGATTGAACCCAGTCCCTTGCGCTTGCAAGACAGGTGCCAGAACCACTGAGTTAACTCCCCAGCCCCTCTTTAGTGTTTCTTATCTCTGTAAGGTGAGTAAAGAAGTGTCACTGATCAGCAGAAGGAGAAACTAAGATACTGGATGTGCTCAGGTGGTAGGTTAGAAATAGTTCTGATGGTTGTGAATGTTGGTTATCTGTGCTACCTAAACAACTATTTTGTTGCCAAATCTCAGCCATGTATATGTATGGTGCATACCAAGGCCCTTGGGAGAAGGCATAGAAACGTGTGATCAGTAGGAACTGTCCAGAGGACAGACCTTGGTCACTGCACTGCTGAGCCCAAGTTGGCCTTGTGAAGCTTGCAGGGAAGCTATCTGCCTCTGGCCAGAGACTGCTGCTGTGGAAGGAGAGGGGCTGACCGAAGTGCAGTGTTTTGGTCTCTTGGATGGCTGTATTTGCCATCTTAAGTCTCAGGTGGCTTCAGTGGGAGAGAAGACGACAGGAGATGATGAGCAGCGGTGAAACATTTAGACCTGCAGTGCAGGATTTTCTAGATGGTGCTAGTCAAACACTATCCAGAGTCTGTGTGGTTGAGAGAAGGAAGTAGTGTTCCTCACTTTTAACTTTATTAGAGATGTTTCTGAGAGTTAGCAAGTTTTCCTGGCAGCCTAATGAATGATTGATTTGCTTTCCATTATTGAGTTTTTTCTAAGCCGTTAGAGCGAGTCTTTCTTTTAAGGACTCAGATGTGCTTAGAGACCCTGCAAACATAATTCATTTGTATCCCAGGATCTACAGAGTTGGGACATTGTACTGAGAAGACCCATGAGTAAAAGAGTAGTGATGATAAATAGAGCTGATGTTGGCTGTGTGTGTGCTTTGAGCTTTGCCACTACATGAATTATCTTTTGAGCTCTGAAGCAGATGATATCTTTGCTTGAATGCCTTCTGTCTGAAAAAGTAGTTCCATGTTTCACAGGAGCAGCATCTCCTGTGCTTGGCTATGGCATGTATTTAAAGGGCTTTAGCATGGTAGGACAAAAGAATGCTGGGCTCGTCATATCCACCTGGGGCCCTGCAACTTAGTGTTGCTCTCACATGGCTTCGCCCCTTCACATTCAGTTATATCCATGGGAAAAGAAAGTAGCAGCCACCTAGAGTACCAAGGGACAAACAGTGGCCTCTTAGAGGAACATGCATCTACTTCTAGGTGAATATCCTAGACAGCTTGAATAGAAGTAGGGATGGTGGGAGGGTAATTTGTATGTGAAATGGGGATAGTAATGCAAGAATTTCTAGGTAAGATGTAAGCAAAAAGAGAGTCTACAGAGGGACAGCATCTGTAGTCCCACTGTAGTCCCTAGATCTTCCAGGTTTTTTTTTTTTATTACTCTGAATTTGCAGTGAATTCCTGTCTGAGCAAAAGTCTCTCAGAAGTCCCTGTACCACCAGCCCAAGCAAGTCCTTTGATGTGCTATGAGGCTCTTCCATATAACTCTAAACCTCTGCTCCTCCTCTTTGGGAGATGCTGGTGAGCTGAACAGAAATTGGATATGGAAGAAGCAACAGAGAGTACTGAATGTAGGGGTGAAGATGGTGAGGAAGGATGGCCAGAAAACCCAAGGAGCAAAGAGCCAGTGTTTGTGCAATCTGGATGTCACTATGGACGCTGTAACTGAAGTGTTCCTTTCTTCAGGTCTTGGCCACTTGATCACTGCAAATAATATAGAAAAGTAACTGTTGTCCTTTATTCAATTCTTTGTTCTTTGAGAATTCCAGGGCTTTCCCAATCTCCCCAGAGTGGAATGGAAATGATCTTAACCTCTAGATGTGGTACTGAAATGTGTAGAGACGATACCCCATACCATTTCCTTCTGGCCTTGCAGTTTTACCGCCAGTCCCTATAGTTGGCTTTTGCCTAATAAAGGTCTGCATTCTCTGTCCCATAGTAATAGCTCTTGAGTCTTAGATCCCATGTCCTTAATCTGAGCGAGGCTCTGATATAGTGAGCTTTATTGTTCTTTTGGAAGCACTGAGAAATTAAGTTGCACTTGCTTTGTGGCCTGAGCCTTTTTTGTTTCACTCATCACAGTTTTTCTTAGACAATTTACAACTTTACTTAATTGAGACCCTTCTTGTATCTGCCTGTGCAACTCTTTAGTTTTCTGGCTGAAATATTGGGTCATAAGTAAGAATCCTAAGGCAGTTAGCTCCACAAGAGTATGCATCTGTGCCTGGAAAGAGTAATCAAAGTTTGAAAGTTCTTACAGTCAACTACTGATACTTGATTGTTTTGAAACTTCTTTAATATGATATTTGCTGCATTTTGATACAACAATTTTCTTTCTCTGTGTGTTTGGCACTTGTCACAAGCTAGAACTTGTCTGTGTATGGACTGCATCATAACTCACTATCTTTTCTAGCCAAAACAATTTGTTTGGTGCTTTATTTTGACCCTCATCACATCTCCTAAAACCAGTTAAAGAGAAGAACAAAGATATCATCATATAGGCAAAACACTGAAGATTAGGCATTTACTTTTGCAATTGAATAAAACCTACAAACAAAGTCTTTGTAAGGTATATAATGATATTTATAATCATTGCACTGCATAGTAATTTAGTTATCCATGTTACATAGTTGACATGAATGGCTGCAATAAGTAGCAACTTTCCATAGTTGCTGTATTTTAAATTCTCATTTTCCAACCATGGTATCTGTTCACTCTGGTAGCATCGTGCTGTGTGTCACTTAGCCATTGCCATGTCTCTTCTGTACCATTTCAGTTTCTGACACCATTCAGCACCCAGTCCTGAGTACCTGCCCATCCTCCCTCCAGTCCCCAATGACTCAAATATTTCAGTGATTGAAGAAATGGTTTCTGAGCCAGAATCCACTGTACCTGGGGAGGAGAGGGAATCTGAATTCAGAGAGAGGATCTGAGTTGAAGACACAGAGAGAGCCATGAGATAGCAGATGAGAAGTGATGATGGGCTCATGAACACTGTTCCCTGCAGCTGAGCCTCTGGGTCACATGCCCAGAATGATCATGAAGATTCAGTGTCAGGCTCAAGGAGCAGCACTGTGAGATTCGAAGCTCCTGAAGGATTGGGGAAATCATCTATACCAGTGATCCTTAAGGTGTTGACCAGCAGTAGCATCACATAGACACTTGTTAGAAGCATGGATTCATGGGCCCCATTCTTACTCTGCTGAAACAAAAGGAGGCCTTGGACTCCAGAAGTCACTAATAGTAACTTTCTGGGAGAAACTGGTGCACATTCAAGGTTGAGAAGCGGGCTGTAGCCCCCTGAAGAGGCCTGTATGTGTTAAATGGCCACTCTTGGACACTGGGTAGTCCTCTGCAGCCCCTCAGCCTGTATTTCCCACTTACTCCTGCTGTCTGAAAGACCCTAACACAGTGAGCCTTTTATAAGACAAGCTTCTGAGAAGTCTTGCTTGTTTTCTACAGACTAAAGAGTCCACTAATGTTACTAAGGTCTGTGCTAGGCCTGCAGCACAGTGGTGCCATGCCATAATTAAAGGAACTGGGATTGTTTGGTTTTATGGGTCAAGAGGCAAAGTCAAAGTTATAATGTGATGTAGCAACTGAATAGTTATGGTTAGGGAAGATCTAGTATCTGTGATTTTGAAGGAGGGATGAATATAAATGTATAATGAGACCTGCAGCAGCTCTAAAGTGACATCATTGCAAAGTCTGACTTTGCTAAAACTGCTGTTTTTTGTTGTGTCTTTTCAGTTTTAATTTTTTATTAGTGTATATTTGCACTACATAATAATTACATTTTTCATGGGCCATCAGCACATGTAAATAACACACCTTAATTCTTTTTTCTCTTTCCTCTCCATTTCTTGATCTATATCCCTTTTGCAAAATATCTATCTCATACTTCCTGTTTCTATCTTTTATTTTGCTCTTCATTTATATTTTGAGTTTCTCATATAAGAAAAGCAATGCAATATTTAAGCTTGTGTGTCTGATTTATTTACCATTGTGGTATCCAGGTGGATCCATTATCCTACAAATAGGTCAGATTTACCCTTTTTATAGCAGAACAGTACTCCACTATATATAAATACCACATTTTCTTGACCCATTCTTCTATTGTTGGACATATAGACTATTTCCAAAATTTAGCTATTATGAGTTGTGTTGCTGTACACATGGTGTATTTTTAAGAAAGAACTCTTACAGTCTTTAAAATTGAGTACAGTTGAAGGTATGAATTTTTTCCACTGGGGCAGTGATGGCGAACCTTTTGGAGCTTTCAGTGATAAAAATAACCTGCTGTGGCACGTGTGCCATAGGTTCACCACCACTGCATTAGGGTGTTGCATGGAAAGTTGTATGCCTGTAATATATGTGTGTCTGTATACCTTTACATCCAAAGGTGACCAGTCTACACTGCTATTCCATCTATGTGGGAGTTAGTGTAAATCCAGTAAACAAGGAAATCCTTTGATTTCTAGGTAATTTATCATAAATCATTAGCTTGAAGTTAGAATTAAATGTGAGGCTTCTATTGTCTACAGTTAAGAGAAGTTAATACTTTCACAAATTAAAAACTATTCAGTCTCTAAACTAGTCTTTAAGTTGTGTTACATTGGTGTAAGCTAATATTAACCATGAATAAGTTACAAGTTATTTAAGTTGTTGCAAGTACCTGAGCCTGTTTAGTCTCACAGTGGCTCTTCACTGCAGCAGAGCTAGTGCTCCGGGGCTGTAAAATCACTTGTGGAATTTTAAAACCAATATCCAGGTCCTATCCCTAGAGTCTGTGACCAGGTGGTCTGGTGTAGGACCCAGAAGGGGTGTTTCCAGAGTGTAGAATCCTTCCCCAGTGACCAAATAATGCCTCTGTACAAAGTGTTGTCAGAGGTCATCTGCTGGCATCTGAGTGCCCGAAATTTCACCCTCTTTTTGAGCACTGCCAGGGCACCTTTGCACAGCCTGACTCCTCTGCCTGAATTGTCTCTGAGAATAGGTCACAAAGAACCTGCAGTGCTGAAGACATCATATATCCTGCAGGCCAAAGGATCTCACATAAGGGTGCACTGACCAGGGCCTAGACACATTCAATGGGTGTTTGGAAATATCTTTGTAATAGCAGTGAGGAGAGAAGAATAGAGGAAAGGATAAAACTGACGCACACAGACTATGTGTACTATGGTGGGATTTAATAAAGAGATGGTCAGGAGCAGGTTAGGGAGGTGCATTATTTTAAACATTCATAGCAGTGCAGACAGTCAGCCTGGCCTAATGGAGGAGGGGAAAGGCATGGGTCTGAGGTTCCCAAGGTCCCCACTCACTATACTGCAGGTCTCGGAGCCTCTCAGGGAGGATGATGAAGAACAGATTGGTGGGCAACAGAAGAGCTGTTTGGGCACCTAGGTTGCATAGCACCTTTGCATTCTCCATATGCAGTTGCTCAGGGCTGCTGTGCACTTGTTCTTGACTCCCTGGAGAAGGATTAGTTTGAGGAGATAGCAGAGTGCTGCAACTTGAGGGTGGCAGAGTTACAGGAGAAGATGAGACCACCTAAGAGCCCACCTGGAGAATAGGGAGGTGTGTTAAAATGACCTTGTAGGGCCCCTAAACTTTAAAGATGAATGGCTGGAGCTATGCTTCTGAAAGAGATAATGAAAGATCTTGTATCTTACTGGTGGCATATCAAAGACCAAGTGTAGTACAGGCAAAAAGTAGGGTTGGGGCACTTTTCTCAAGTGCACCTGACAGACGACTAGCCAAGGAAAGGTTGTACTTAAGTTCTTTATGGCAAAACAGTTCCAGGAGCAAGTAAAATAGTGAGTTGAAAAATGTTGCTATAGGCTGTAAATATATGTATGCATCATAGGTCAACCCAATCTAGTGATATTACCCAAAACAAGTCTATAAAGTATAAAATCCCAGAAAACGTTGTCCCCGTGGTTCACACTGACATAAATGCTTCAGAGATTAACAGATAAGTGCAATTGATGTGGAATGTATCATATAGCTCAGCTATAAACTGAGTCTGGGACCACAGAACATAACTAGTGTCAGTTTCCAGCCCTGTACTTTAAGAGCAAGGAAACAGGCACTCCCAGTCAAGTGAGAAGACTCCTTCCCAGGCCAAGCTCACTCTGCTGGTGTTCATCTCCAGTGACGGGAGAACTGCATGATTTCCTGGGTTCTTCCGGTAGTGCTTTCACTCTCTCTGGGGAGCAGTGAGTAAGTGCAGGAGATGGATACATTTTGCTGCTGCGTATATCATCTGACACCCACGAAGTTTATAAATAGAACTTAGTGCCTCATAGGCCACTGCACAACTGAAGCGGGAAAATGATATTTGCGCATGAAATGTACTAAGTACTTATCCCTTACAGTGCCATAGGTTCATTTTTGCGTTAGCAAGTAGACACTTAAGAGTCTGATTGCTAAATTTTATCAGTTGCACAGTTGTGAACGAGTCTTTATAGTGCCTTTCTGAGTGGCTGGCATTGAATTCTGGGCTGATCCCAGCTCAGCTCTGGAGGTGAGTGAAAGGCGTGGGGGCACAATAAGCTTCATACAGTGCTAGCATCTTAGAATCAACATTGGTTCTATTTCTTTGCAGCTATATTTTCCTTTAACAAGTGCTGGTGCTGTCCATGGTACCAACTAGATACTTTTGTTGAACAGAAATTCTGAAGTTTTTATTTTCTATTTTCTAGTGTAGTCCTTTTTCACTTTTCACCATAGCAGATGCTCTGTGCTTCAGTGGTGGTGTGGACAATATAATTAGAGATTTGTCAAACACAGGCCAGGAGCAGCAATTGATCATCTCTTTAGTGGACAAAATATCCTACTGACACACCCAATTTTCAGATAAGTTTTCACTGTCAAGAGAAATGAATAGTGGAGCCTAATGATGTGTTGAGAAGTGGAATGTTCTTGCTGGGCCTTGGCAAGCTAGGCTTCTCCTTCCTGTTCTGCAGCTGTCCTATGCGTGGAGGCCTGAGCCGGGGAAGTTCCTGCTGCTGCTACTTCTCTCAGAGAATCTTTAACTCACAGAAACAGCATTGTGCCTAGCAGAGGAATAGGGTGCTCCCTGTGCCTGTCCTTATATCCTATAGGTGAGCTATGGGAAGACTGAACTTAGAGAATAACTAACAAGTTTGGTTTTGTCAGCAGAAACTACGCAATGCCAGGAGGTTCCAGTTGCTGAACTCTGCCTGGGCCATCATAGCCCTTACTAAAGACTCTCTAACCACTCAGGTGCTGCCTGGCCCATCCATATCTGTACGTCTGAGATTGACTATCTTGGGACCTATGTTCTGGAGGAGATCAGGGAAGAGGAGGGTGTATCACTTCTTAAGTGAGGGTGTATAGGAAGATTTTCTGAAAAAGTGGAACTTCAGCTGAGGAAAAAGTGTCGAGCCAACAGGGTTGAGGATACCTGATCGAAGCTTCATCTTGTACTGAGGCTGGATGGGTTATGGAGGATTTGGACATGGCTACTGTATCGCTGTGTCATGCAAGAAAGGAACTGCTGCTGATGCAGAGAAGGTGCAGCATAACTGCATGGAAAGCTGCACAAAGAGAGATTTCTCTGCTCAAGTTAAGGCCGTGCTATCAGATGTGGTAGAGCATGTTTGCATCCTAGCACTCCAAAGGTTGAGGCAGGAGGATTGCAGTGACTTCCAAGGTCAGACTGGGCTACATAGTGGGTTCAAGACCAGCCTAAACTACACAGTGAGACTCTGGAGAGGGGAATGGAGGGAAACAAGGAGGAAGAGGGAATTGGAGGAAAGAGAAGAGAGAATTCTGTGAGATGAGATGGGGGAGACCAAGAGAACACACAGAGGGAGAAACAGACAGAAACAGAGACAAGAGAGTGAGAAACCAGAGAGAGAAGGAGAGAAGAAACCCAGAGACTAGAAAGAGAGAGACAGAAGACACCGTGAAACCAGAGAAAGAGAGAGAGCATGAGAAAGAAGAAGAGAGAGAGAGGACCTTGAAGATAGGGGGGAAAAGCAACTAGAGGAGCAAGAAAGAAGGAAAGGAAGGAAGGGAAGGGGAAAAAAGTGTGTCTCACTGGCCAACAAATTTGGGGCACATTACATGGTCTCTTGAATCTTGTTTTCTCTTTAAAATGGAAAGAATGCCACCCAGTAATTTTATTCATCTTATGCAGGGGTTAGATGGATACAACTTTGATAAAACCATTGGATCACAATGTAAATAGATGATTAATTAATTCCATTAAAAGGCAATTATTACATACGTGGCCATAGGCAGCTTATGATTGAGTACCAGGTATTCAGAGTTGTGAGATCAAACAGGAGGAAATCAGTGTGAAGTGGAATAGCTTTAGGTCACTGTGAAGTTGAAACAATTAAGGTGTGTGTGGCCTCGATGTAGTCAAAGAGAAGAGGAGCCCTCAGTAATGCGGAGAAGAGGTGCTAGGCCCCTCAGCCCTTGACCATAGTGGAGCCTGGCCCTTTGAAAGTAGTTAACCAGGGGAAGGTAGGTCCAACCCTTGTTTCAGAAAGGGTATATTAAAGGAAGGAAGAGTTGAGGCTGGAAAGCTGCTGTTGTAATGTGGACCACAGACGATGATGGCCTAGACTGAAAGGTGTGCAGAAGAGAGTGGACTGTGTTTTGAAGAATTCAGTAGGCTGTATGAAGTGGGGCTGGTGGAGACAGGAACAGTGTTTGGATTCTGGCTGGAGCAATGTAAAGAGGCTAGATTGCACACATATGGAGATTCCACTGGGCTTCTGGTTAAAGCATGGTGCTGGCCCCCAGGAGCTCCCATCTCGGTGACTGGCTTGTGGACAGAGTGATGGCAAGAATGCGGAGAAGGCCTGTGGCGCAGTTACCTGGTCTCACCCCAGCCAAGTTGGCTGCTGAGAAGCCACACCTAGGGAACATTCTTGGAGCTTCTCTCTCAACTAGGAGATGATTTGAACAGTTTCCCTTTAACTTCTGTGTATACATTGCTGATTGGTGGCAACCATGGGTGGCAACTTACTGCTTGTAGCAGGCCCAAACAAGACAGTGTTTCAGCAGGGTTTCTTTGGGCAGAGCCCCTCAGTTACTGTGTGATCAGTACCACTCTCAGGTGCCTAATGCCTCCCACACTACTTCCCTTTCTAAGTGGCCCCACCCAGCAGGAAGGAAAGCAGGTTAATCTTGCTGAGGACTTTAAAGTGCTGCAGTGGTTTGGTGGGAAACTTGCAGGAGGAATAGAGTGGTTGGAAAAGTTAAATTTCACTACATAGTTGCTAAAAAGAGGTCCAGTATGATTAGTGAATAGTGTTGCATGTGTACACATGTACTAATGCCAGGGGTTTTGCCTGGATGCTGTGGAGTGGCCGGGTTTCTCCCTGGGAAGCCTGTACTGCTGTCTGAGGCAGAGGCCAACAAGGGCATTTCCTGTTTACAATAGTGCATGACTTACTAATCACAGCTGGACCTTTGGAATAACAGATAGACACTAAATTTTTTGGCTGTGGTTTTCTTTCTCTGAAGGGAATTTCACTGAGCTGAAGAGAAAGGGATTTATTGAAAAACAGATTGACCCAAGTTGGCAGCTAAATTGCCTTTCTAATTGGGCTGAATGGGTGAAGCTACACATTGTCCATACTTCTGAAGGACACTGGGTAGATTTCCATCCTTACAAACTGTCATTCATGACCAACCCCAAATACCAGAATTTAGAATTAACACCTTTTCCCTACTCATGTTTCCTGTTGGGATTTTAGCTATGGAATTATGGAATGTCAGAGAAAACAAGATCACTTGGGAAGTCCAGCTCATAACCTGCTTTAGAGATGAAAAAATGAAAGGCAAGAAAAAGGAAGCAACCCACCGTAATACAGCAAATAAAGTGACCATGCAGGAACTGACATCAGTGTAAAGGGACACAATGAAAGTGATATGTGAGTTTAGGAGATAGAGAAATTATTGTCTTCTGTGATACCTGTGGTAGAGGGTCAAGGCGGACTGTCCTGGCACTGAGCATGGGTCAGACTTCAGTAGAAAATTATTTGTAGAAGGCAATTTTAGGTGGAATGATTAAGCAGTGATGGTAGGAAAGTCTGCAATCATCGGAGACTAGATTGCTATGGCTGCACTGTCAAACTGTCATCTTGTAAGCATAGAGGTCTTCTCATGTCATCTGGCAGCAAACACACAAGATGCCATTTTCTCTACAGTGTGGTTAAGTGACTTCCAAAGTCTGTCAGTAGCAAAACCCCAGGAGTCAAGACAGACGCCATGTTTTTCTTCACTTTGTATAGTACCTCTTATGGGCTTAGGTATGCATTATAGAAGGATACAAATGCTGAGCCAAGAATTTTGGACTTGATTTAATAAAGAACGAATGGCTATTTAATTTTTTAACATGTGTTAGTACATGTGTGTAGTCTATAATGTTTACATTATTTGAGAAGTTGGTGTGTATCTGACACACTTTAATTCCTTTCTTCATCTCCTCTCCCTTCGATTTCTCCCTCTCCTGTCTATCTCTTGATCTCTTTCCTTTTCCTTTTTTCTTCATATTTGTAGTACAAAAACTTAATTAGAGGTGGGTTTGAATAATTTAACTTGGCAGAGGTGTTCGGATGAATTAGAGACCTTGGAATTCAAATCAAGGTGACTACTTATAAGAACTTGGGCTTCAAGGATCAGAATAGTCTAGTCCTAAGAGAAAACACTGAGATAACCCGAAGGTCAAATAAGTTAACTGCCTTTCTGAAGGTCACTAATCAGTGGGGTAACTGAAGTTCAGTGCCATATTTTGGATTCTAGTTCTCTAATAAGCTGGAAGAGAAACTCAGCTATATGGAACAAGATTGAGAGTCCTGTTGTACCCCATCCCATAAGGACTGTTACATAATAGTGTGCACTTAGCCCTGCACCAGTCAAGGAATGTGATTGGGTACTCTGTGCATAAGAAGTGTAGTAGAGCTAAATAAAACACAGCCGGGCTAAATAAAAACCATCACTTTCCCCAAACATTGTACATCAGTCTTATATTAGGGATGCTTTCAGAGGTACTTGTTGATCCAAGGTGATGGTGAACCTATGGTGTGTGTGCCACACTGGGTTGTTTGCATCATTGAAACCTCTAAAAGGTTCGCCGTCACTGGTCCAAGGTAGATTTGTCTACCTTCAGCCCAACAGTGTCATGTCACTATCAGTTAAATTAGGGGCCAGTACTGATGCTCTTTCCTATGCTGATTCTGCCAAAAGAGTCAGATACAAAGAGTTTAAAACTGGGAAGCGTATAAAACTCCTGATACCATTTTGGCCCCAGATTTGCTTCACTCCTTTGACTCCTTGTCCTTTTGACTTCTTGACACTTCTTGTCACCTATACTAGCACATTTTAAAACTTCCGGGCCTCTTACCTGTGGAATAGCCTCTTTCGTGGCTCTTCAGATTTTCTACCTCTCACGTCAGTCATCCCCCTTCCTGAGCAGCGCACTCCCCAGTGATGTACTGCACAATGGAAACTTGACACGCTAAGTGAAAACAGACGAGGGGCACTGGCTCATGCCTCACTCTCTTCACCAAGTGTAAAATGCTACTGTGGTTTCCTGGCAGTCCAATCTCCTGGGTGTGCTGTTTGCCAAAGGAGCCTGGCAGCACCTCCTCCACCCTCAGTCTGTTTTGTGTCCTCTTGATGTCTTTATGTTGTGTCCCGGGGATTCTTGTTAAATATTCGGGACAGTATATACCTTTGCACTCTAAATGGCTCTTTTCTGTGGACAAAGTCTTAATCACATTCCAAACTCATCCACTTATTTTATATCAGAACCACAGACTGAGTAAAACTCCACTGACATTTGAGTGCAGCAGTGACACTCTCATTTTCCTTACTGCAGAGGCACAGGAAGCCCTGAAGATGTCATCAAATTTGTCTGTTTTGGGAGCATAAGGTCCAGCCTACTGTGCTCTTACTCATGTGTGACAGCTGTGCTTCCAAGTTGTTCTCCAAGTACTTGACAAGGAAGGTAGTGAAACCTGTTGTCTCCTGGGCCCAATAGATGTGATATCAAAATTAAGATTAAAAATGAGAGTGGGAAATAGCAGCACTCAGAGGCTTGTTTCCAGGCTTTCTGTGGGAGTATGTCACAGGAGCAGGTGAGAAGAAACAGATGCTCTGAAGACAACAGTGATATCTCAGAACCACAGAGACACTCAGGAAGTGCTTGTACTTCCCTCCCCAAACACTAGTAGGAGTTTGCATGAGTTTCCAAGGAGTTGGCTAGGTAATCAATTTGAAATGTCTGTTTTTCAGCTTCATATTCTCAATAGTGTCTTCTCACTGCCTAAAGTATTTAAGGTCTCTTCCTGCTTGCAGTTTGGGTGGGCTGAGACAGCCCCAGCTCTTGCTGATCTTGAAGAGTGGCCCACAGATGAGGCTTCTTCCCATGTGTGCTCTTCCCACCTCCCATTGGGTACTTTTCTGTCTAATCCTGTCAAATTAGAAAACTCTTCTATCCTCATTCCATGTGAACTTGACTGTTAGCCCAGTTCAGAAGAGAGCTGATAATCATTCACTTTTGTCAAGAAGCTTCAGTCAACCTGTGCTAACTAGGAAGCAGGGCAGGCCTCCTGTGATTCCCTGTGGCCTTGTCTGCCTGGGGAGCCACAGGATCTGTCACCAGGAGCCCTGGGCTGGTCCAGGAGTCCTAAGTTCTAAACTTGCCTTCATTTGGAAAATCACCCTAGTTGAGCCCTGATCCATCTCTAGTCCAATCCTACATATTCACCTTGTACTTTGTGCCAGGTGTGGTTCCTGCAGTTGCCATTCAAAGCAAAATGCTCATCCTCATGGTGGGAGGTTTGTGAGTGGGAGTGGGGTGTGGTTCGGTCCACCCCTCAGATGCAATGTGTTTCCTAAATATTATTTCTCTGCTTTGAATATCTATCTCTGATGCGCTTTTCTTTCCATTACTTAGCTGTCTTCCTACTCTGTATTTTAAAAGGTTAAACATACACATGTTTTTAACTGATAGAGGCTCTCTTCTTTCTGCCTTCCACTTAGTCTGACTCAAATCCCTCTGACCAAAAACTGCTAACTGTTTGACCCATTTTCTGGGAAACTTGAGATCAGTGTGATGCCCTTTGTGATAGATCTTTGTGGACAGAAATGTTCAAATATGTGTCTGCATCATGCGAGGCTCAGTGCAAGAAAAGAAAAGATCATTGTTCTTGAAGAAATTACAGCTTATACAGAGGCACAGCATGAGCATGTTAGAGAATGAAGGAGAAACTATGTAACTGCAAGTGAGTATGTGTAAGTACTTGGGATACATGTAAGGGAGTGAAGGTGGGCTCAGCACTCGGGAACCAGGAGTCATCTGCTAGCTACATTTCCCTTTCTGCACGTGGTAAAGCGGACAGGTGCCACTTGTAAGCCTGGTTAGATCTTTCTTTCTTCTACATCAGATTTTGGGTGGACCAACGAAAGAAAGCAGACTATGCTTATATTGTCTGCGTTTATCTCCCCAATAGGAGATGCGCTTCTAATCAGATTCAGCTCATCAGTGGAGTCTGTGAAAGGTAACAGATCATTTCCATGGCCACTGACTGACTGGAGACTCTCTCTTCCAGAGATGAGAAGAACCAGTCCATTATAGTCAGCGGGGAGTCTGGAGCTGGGAAGACGGTGTCGGCCAAGTATGCCATGCGCTATTTTGCCACAGTCGGTGGCTCAGCCAGTGAGACGAACATTGAAGAGAAAGTGCTGGCATCCAGTCCCATCATGGAGGTAAAGCTTTCCTAGCTGGAGTTCCTTCTGCTGCAGCCAGCCCGCTGGGTATTGTGTCTGGTGTGACTGTTCGTGGAATCCTTTAAGCCTTCCTAGCTGGAGTTCCTTCTGCTGCAGCCAGCCCGCTGGGTATTGTGTCTGGTGTGACTGTTCGTGGAATCCTTAAGCAGCTCATGTAGGCAGCATTCACACCACCTCTCCCTGGCAGCCCTGACCTGGGAAACTTCAAATATGCAGGAATTCTGGCCTGCTTGCATGCTGTAGGCCCCTGGTCTCAGGTGAGAGTCCTCACATTTTCTGTGTGCCTGGATCCTGCCTGATGCCATGATGGTCCTTCCCCACCTGCTGCCATTTCCGTGGATGTTTCCTTCCCTACTGCTATTGGGTATCAGAAAGTCTGTAGTTGGTCAGAACCACCAGATAGCCTAGGGACCTAGAAAATCAAGAAGGCAGTTTTCATGGGGATGAGGGGAACTCTAGATGGAGTATTCTTTATTCCCCCCCAAAGAGTATTTGGACATGCTATCTTCAGCAGATGGAGCCAAATGTGTGCTGATGACAGCATCAGTGAAGATCCTCATGTAATAGTTCCATGACAGCATGAACTGGCTGGGGCAGGTCTTCTCTCTGTCTCTCTGTCTGTGCCCCTCTGACTCCTTCCAGGCTTCAGAGGGGGCCATGGACTGGGTAGTCGCAGAGTCAATGTAGAGCTAGAGCTGTTTCCTAAAGGTTAGATCTCTCTATAAGTAACTCTGACTTAGGGGCAGGAAGTTTTCTTCTCACTCTTGTATAGAAACATAATTCTGGTAAAGTAGAACTAAATGGCCTCTCAGCTCCTGGGCCACCTTAGAAGCCAAGTCTCTTTATTACTGCATGGGTTACAGTCTGGCTAGGGGTGGGCTATTCTCCCAGCACTGGGCAGCCCTTTCATTCTATTAAGAAAAATACCCATTTGGGATCTCAAGCTGCCAGGATCACATTTGGTTTATGCAGAGTTCTGAGCCCATCCACACACTGTGGTGGTTGGTCTTTCAAGTTATTTTAGATCGAGAAGTTACTTGGACTGTCCCCAGACTCCTCTGTCTCCTTCTTCCTTTATCAAGTGCAGGAGTAAATTCTGGATCTCAGTTTATAGGAGTTTATTGGTTATTTAGGCAGAATCTCCTATCCTCAGAATTATATTATCTGAAATGCTTTTCTCTGCTGAGCAATACCTATCCTCTAATAATTCAACAAAAGCAAATTTTAGTATCATATTATGAATTGGAAAATGGCTAGTATAGTGGAGGGCACTTTTATCAAATATAAGAAGAAAAACTTATGCTTATTTCAGTGCTTTCCAAATAGTAGGGTGTATAAGAATTACTTAGAGGCTTGTGAAAGCTTAGCTTCTGGACTGTTGTCCACAGTTAGTCACAAGGTCTGGGAAAAGGCCCAATAGTTTGTGTCTCTTAAACTGATAGGTGAAATGGTTGCTGCTGATCTGGGTACTTGCTTGCAGAACTATTGAATGATTAAAATGATAGGAGGTGAGGTAATCACTGGAAAATATGAAAGATTGAACAGAAAGAATTCTTTGTGTCGTGGACCCTTGACTTAAGAACGTGATCAATTCCTCCAGGCTGATTATAACTGAAGTTGGTTGCAAGTCAGTACAGCTGAGATCTGGATGCTTACCTGGGTACATGCTATTGATAGCAAGAGGCAGATAAGACTTCCATAACCTGATTAATGCAAGTTGTTCATATGTCAGGCTGCTAATATCTCAGGGACCACTGTAATACTATTGCAGACATACGGCAGGTGTGCCACAGTGGGCTGTATATATCATTGAAAGCTCTAAAAGGTTTGACATCACGGAGTAGCCTGTTGATAACCATTCAACATTTTGGTGTATTTTCTTTTTGCTTTTTCACTAAATATTGTAGGAAATACCTTGTCTCCATATCTTTAAACTTTTTATGAATTCTTTGTTTTTTTTAAATTGAAATCTTTATTGGTACATTATATATACACATCATGATTGCACTCCACAATGGGAAATTGTACCAGTACAATACACAACTTAATTATCATTTTTTCCCATAGCCCTACCCACCCTACCACCCCCCTATATACATAAAATTTGTTTCCTTTCTTTTTTGTTATAATCTAATTATTTTTCCCCCTTCACCCTATTTCACTTTGAGTATTTTCTGTTTCACAATATATAACATACAATTCTAGAACTCATTTGTATGAACTCTTACTGGCTACAAACTTGGATTAATAAATGACTTCCCTGTAATATAAGTCTCTATAGTCCATCTTGAATTAGTAGTCTGATTAATCTGTGTTTATTCTAAACCACAAGGCTGGGCTCAGGCCATGGCTCCAGTGCAGAAGGCATTTGTGGACCATGACCTTCGCTTTCACAAGATCATCTGTGTACCTGCTAGGGCAGCTAAAACAGAACCGTCCAGTTAACATTGTGTTTACAGCCAGTGAGAGTGAAAGCAGGCTTTCTTCTTTGCTTTTGAATCTCAAAATTTTGCTCATCTTTTAAGCAGATTTCAGAGATGGAGATTACTTCTTTAAAAAATAGAGTAGATATTTATTCTGGGCAAAAGAGAGTAGAAGAAATGTCTGGTGAATGAACAAAGAAATTATTAGTGATACTGAGGGCAGTGAAGGTAGACCCCATATTACTAAATAAGACACAAGGGAAATGTTTTTAAAACCTTTTTTATTAGAGTAAAGTATACATAGCAAGAAATTTGCCATTTCAAGTGTTCAATCCGGCTGTATTACTTTCACAATATTTGTTCAGCCATTGCCACCATCTATTGTCAGAACTTTCAAAATCAAGCTAAACAAACTCTGTCCCCATGTGACAGTATCTGTATTTTCCTTTTCCTGAGTCTCTGGTAGCCTGTTTTCAGCTTCTGTCTTTAAATTTAACGGATTCAGGGCTTTCACATAAATGGAATTGTCTGAGTCCTTTTGTGTCTGGCTTATTGAACATGGCCTCATGTATCAAGGCTTGTCCATGTTTTTGCATCTATTCAGTTCTTTTTCATGTCTGGATAGTATTTCATTGCATGGACATACCCTTTCCACTCCTGATGGAATTTGGGTTATTTTCTCCTTTAGGGTATCATAAATAGTGCTTCTTTGGGCCGGGGAGTTAGCTCAGTGGTTCTGGTGCCTGTCTTGCAAGCGCAAGGGCCCGGGTTCGATTCCCCGGTAACCACATAACAACCAGTACCACATACCACAGTGCCGGGCGTGGTGGCTCATGCCTGTAATCCCAGCACTCGGGAGGCAGAGGCAGGAGGATTGTGATGTGAGTTTGAGGCTGAGCTCTGGGCCAGCCTGAACCACAAAGTGAGACCCTGTCTCAAAAAACCTTAAAAAAAAAAATAGTGCTTCTTTGATATGCATATTTTTGCTTGAGTCCCTGCTTTGAGAATACATTTAAAATTACAGTAGTTAGAAATTATGTAGTATTTGCAATATCCATGATGGCCTGAGTAGGCTGGTAGCCCCCTTCCCTGGAAGTAGGGGGCTTTGGCATGAGAGAACTGTGAAGGCAGCTTGCATATCCCAAAACATACGTGTCTACATGAACCAGTCTAACTTACATGATTATGTAAACAAATGCATTAATTATCTATCTTGTGCAGATTGGTACTTTGGGAACTGTGGTTAAGTTTAAGGGTTCATTCTGTTACATGTAGAATTTTGCCACTGCGGGGACTATCCATCCCTTAAACTATTATTAAGTGTTATTTTTGAGAAAGTTTGGATTCAAATAAAGAGAAAGACATGAGGCTTTTGCACTGTCAAACTCTGAAAACACGACTTTTCAGAGTTCTGAATCTAGCTGGTCTCTGACATGAGGAAGACCAGTCAGCGTGGGGCTCTTCAGAGAGTTGTAACCACAGAGGCACGTCTTAATCAGGGGCAGCTGATTACAGATCACTCTGTCCCTGTCTTGGTCTCTCCCTGGTGACCCTCCCCATGGAGCAGGCTCTTACTTCCGTGTCATCAGCTCTTTGCTTCCAAAGCAGCCTAGCAACAGCAGATGCCTCCTGGGGAAACCAAGAGCCAAGGCGGTCTGAGGAGGCAGAACTCCCAGCAGGCTGCACTAAGTGGCAGCTGTTGGAATTCAGGCCATATGAGAATGGTCTGGGATTGGCTGGGGCAGATCAGAATGACTTACTGTTGGTGCTGGCATGTGTGACCCCATTCTGTTTAAGAGCTTAACAACATCCCAGGAGTGATTTGTTCACACATCTGCACTGATTAGAAGAACGTTGCTAATCAAAAAACTGTGGGAGAGGGACAGACCCAAGTCCAGACCAGAAGGTCAGGTGACTTCTAGGGGTGATAGAAGTCTATGCCTTCCAGAACCAAAAAATCTTCCCTTGGTGGGAGAAAAGGGAGCAGGAATACAGTAAGAAGAATGATTGAAACCAAGAACAGATGCAATTTTCACGGTTTTTGTTTGCTTTTAAAGATGAGACAGAAAGCCTGCTACTGTTAGCCAGTTGTGTAATAACCCATCCCCTGTACACCTTAACCATTTTATCTCGTGTTCTCCCATGCACCAACACATGCTAACCCCTTCCTGTTACTTTGACTGTGCTGTATTCATAAGTAAGATCCTTTTTCCTTCCTTGCTATATAATTACTCATTTTGATTCACTTCATTTTTCACATCTTAAGGCCTTTCCTAGTCTGTGAAGCACGACTAATTGCTCCCTTTTCTATGTTTCCATACTGCTTGATCTGCTTCTCTTTTTTGTACAGTCCAATTACACTGAAATTATTCTGGTCCATTTTTGTTTTACCATATATTTCTGTGTGCATAAACCACAGAGAAGGTTATGTTGTGCTGTATAAATTAGTACTCCATCAGCCATTTTTTGCAGCTGCTTTTCATTGACTATTTTTATTTAACTAAGAGCTATGCTGTATTTTATTACTTTTAGTAGCTGTGTAATATCCATTGTAGACTGCATTTTATTTGTCTATTTCCCCTACTGCCATGAGGAAGCCCAGTGATCAGCATCAGGAAGATCAGTGATCCCTTTGGGCAAGCCCAAAGGTAGGCTTCATTTTTTTTATTGATAAATATGGTCTGTACTGAACTTCACTCACGTATACACTTATGTGTTAATGCATTCAGGAAAGATCTAGAAGTAAAATTGGTGAGTTGTTAGAGTTGCACATGCTCAGTTTTAGTTGATATGCCCAGTTGCTTTTCAGAGTGGTTGTTGTAGTACTTTTAGACGCATCATTTCACTTTGACTCCACTTGGCCGTTTGAGCTGTGAGAAGCTGCCCAACAGTGTGGCCATTTCCTGTGTGGTGGGAGGGAGGACAGTTGAGAGACAGTGTGGAGGATGGTGACCCCATATAAAATAAATGCAGGCTTTAGACTCAGGCATTTCTGAATTGATGTCTTATTGTGGCCACTTCAAACCCCTGTAAGCACTGGGCATGTTACTTTTGTCTAAATTTTTGCATCAGTATGAAGGAAGATGATAATGTCTAGGAGGCCTCATCCCGAGCCTTGCCCATGTTGGAGACCAGAGAAATGCTAAGTTTTACCAACATTTTAGGGAACATGTGTTTTCTTTTCATCTCCCAAACAGAATTGGTTTGCTGAAATGTGACCATCTTTCTTTGTCCTGTGGGCTCTGAGTAATCAAACCTCTCTCTGCAGGGAGAGCGTTAGGTACATGAGGCCTCTGCTGAGATGCTGAGGAGATGCTCCCCTGTCTCCTTCTGTTGGAGGCAGATTATGACATAATTCCTCCGAGGAGGTATCTCTTGGAGAACCATGTTAGCTCAGCTGATCTCTTGCCTGGCCTAACCCTGGGCATGTTCTAACCACTAAGGTGCAAGGCAAAGCAATTCGAAGCACAAAGGTTGTAATACTTACCCAACTTCTTGCAGAGGAACACACTGTGTCTGTGGTGCTTTACCCTTCAACTCTAAAATAACAATGTGTCACAACTCCATTGAGGGTTGTAGAAGCATTGAGTGGCAAGTGACACAGGACAAGGAGCATAAAATTCTCACTTTGGTGGAGGAAAACTGACACCCAAGTTCATTCATGCTTCCATTCATGCAGATATGTTTGAGTGCCTACCACTTGCTGATCACTGGAGAAGGTACTGGAGTACGCTGACCTCATGGACAGGGAGGGCCCAGGTGCATGTCAGGAAAGATGAGAGGGGAAATGCAGGGCCTGGAATGCACATGGCTGAGGCATTCTGCCCTGGCTAGTGCCAGGCCTGCAGGAAGAGGAGCCAGCTGGATGGGTGGAGGGTGCAGTGAGAAGAAAGTGTTCCTAGTCTAGGGAAGGGATCTAGGGCTTTTAAGAAAAAAAGTCTGGAGGATTATTAGAAACTGAGGTCCAGTCAAGCCAAGGGGATAAGCAGGACTGGGCTGGATCTGCAGGTCCAGGAGCCATGCCAAGGACTGAACTAGCTCAGAGGTAGCAGGAGCCACTGAAACATTTTACATGAGAAATGTAGCCAAGAATTGTAGTTAATTGGAGAACTGACAACAAGAGACAAGAACAGGAGCAAAGAGACCTGTGGAGCAACTGTTGGAAAGAGACAATAGTGACATGGGCTAAGGCTATGGCAGAGGGAAAGAAACGCAACCCTTTGAGGTGTTGTACCCGATGTACTTGGAGGTGGCAGGTGCGCAGGTGGAGCAGAGCAGCCCAGCCCAGGCTCCACCAGTCTAGTGGAGAGCTGGGCTTGGACCTCACTGAATGGAAGGTTCCTGGACATGAGATCTATGGTTCTCATCTTGAAAGTAGGTGCTGGGTGTCTTCACCAGTGTCAGAGGTCAGCACTTGACCTTTGCAGCAGTGCTGTGTGCTTTCAGCTGTTTTCTCCACCTGGTTAATAATAGATGCCAGTTGGCCCTGTGGGGCTTGGGGTGTCAGGAGATACTCACCCTTATGTTACTTGTACTCAGCTAGGCAGGAACTGAGGGTGGGGTGGGATTTGGGTTTTTTTCCCTGGCCTCTTTACTGTGATATTTTTCAAGTGTTTTAACCACCTAAACATGTAAATAGGTGAAAAGGATTAAACTGTTAATATGGTTATTACTAATGTATTAGTAGTTTGATATTTTATAGTAATAGTAAATAGTGAGACTACTTAGCTACTCATTTAAAAAATTACTGTCTAGTTTTTTAAACTATGTCCCTTCCTGTTGCTGCATAAGAAATAACACCAAGATGATAATGACTTCCTGGATTTTTCTGGTAATGAAATATGTAGCAAGAAGGGTATCAATTAGGGGTCTGTTTCCAGGAAGTACTATTTGTCATTTGAGAATATCATTTGCCTGACCAGTTGAAGTTTGATAAAAATGAATTCAGTACAGAAAGATGGTTTTCTTGCAGATAGTTCAGAGCTAATGGACACTACCATTGATTTAGGATGTCATAGCTGAGGTTTCTACGAAGCTCTGGGACTTTTCCCTCATGGCTCCAAAACAACTGCTATTACTAAAGCCTTCACATGTATATTCCAGGCAGAGGAGGAAGAATGGAGGGATAATGAAGTACATCTTCTAGTCAATTAGTTTCCTTTAAAGAGCCCATTAATTAACTCTTTACTCTCACCAGCCATTCTTAGGAGTAAGTACTGAAGTTTGGCTTTGGCTTAAGTTAACTAAAGAATTTTTCCCTCATCCCATTGTCAACATGATAGCAGAGAGGTTCGGAAAGTAAGGAGGAGGGAGAGGGAGAAGGGACATGGGTGCTGCCAGAAACCTACAGACCTGAAATCAGGACAGCCCTAGCCGTTTCATTAAGCTTCCCCTCAGTTTTTTTGTTTTGTTTTGTTTTGTTTTGTTTTGTTTTGTTTTGTTTTGTTTTTTTGGCTTTGTCCAGGCCATTGGAAATGCCAAGACCACTCGCAATGACAACAGCAGTCGCTTCGGGAAGTACATTCAGATTGGCTTTGACAAAAGGTACCACATCATTGGGGCCAACATGCGGACCTACCTGCTGGAGAAGTCAAGAGTGGTCTTTCAGGTGAGTGGGAGGAGGTGGGCCCCTTTGTGGTTCGTTCTGGATGCCTCGCTGGCTGTGCCCCAAAAGAGCAGCTCACCTCCTGAGCCTGGAATTGAAGGTACTCATTCATTCATTTGCTTCTTTTCCCTTTCTTTGTTGTGGGTATTTATTCAGATGGAATAGGCATTAGTCCGCAGGAACGTTTTATACAGTTTGCTTTGGCTTAGTCAACAAGCATGTGTAGTATGGGAGGCCTGTGTGTGTCAGCCTTGCATCAGACCCAGAGATACAGTAAAGGATGAAGCATTCCTTCAGGCAGAGGCAGTGGGTGAGCCACTGTTGTGGGAGCCTTTTCAATTGGTGGGTTGAAAATACATATAAATGTGTATATGTGCAAATAGACACATCTACATGGATCCTCAGTTTCCTTTTGAAGTAAATGGAATTCTTGTCTCTTTCTCAAGCTGGTTCTTTTTTTCCCTTATCTTTCATCTCTTCTTGCCTGTGATTTGCCTTGTTTTGAGTGTTTTAACCAACTCCCCGATAGCCCTTATTTGCTGTGCACCTCATAAGGTGGGTTGGTTTGGTCACCCCACATCCTTTATTTTACTATAACGGAGAGAGCAGCCTGCTGTGTCTCTGATGTGCTTCCTTCCCAGGAAACCTTTCTAGAGGTTCCCTCTTTGTTTGCTGTCTTTGCTCAGACTCTGCAAATCTTTACCATCATCCATTGCCAGTCACCAGCCTGGCCACAGATGTCCAGTAGAAGTCCTCCTCAGTGTGGACCTTCCCTGACTGCCCAGCCATTTGTGGGCTGACAATGATTTTCATACATAAGGGAAAAAAGAACAGAATGCTTTTGCATTAGTCAAGAGATATATACCCTCGGGTTAGAAAAAGACTTCATAACAGAGGTAGAAAATCAGGCAGTGGGAATTGAAGGTACAGGCATGTGGAAGAAATGGGAAAAGTGGTGAACTTGGCTCCTCCCACCTGGTCACCTGGGAGTCAGGATGGGTCAGCTGAGGATCTTGGAGATCACTGTCCTAAAATCAGCTGTTCACCATTTCCTCCTGCAGGCAGATGATGAGAGGAATTACCACATCTTTTACCAGCTCTGTGCTGCTGCCAGTCTCCCGGAATTCAAAGAGCTTGCGCTGAGTAAGTCCTTACCATGGCTGCTGTGACAGTGAGTAGTACAACTGGCACGCTGCACAGAAAGGGTGCTCTGCCCAGTGTCCTCCATTGTGAGTTCTTAGCTGTGTCTCTGATGACTATTCCACTGAGGTATGGGCAGCATCATTACAGAAGGTATCACAGGGCTCAGGTGAGAGACCTAGCTGTCTCATCCCTCCTTTACAGGTGCAGAAGACTCTAGTACAACTAGATGGTGCAATCAAAGCACCTTTCCAGTGGAGCCAGTGTGAGGAGACACATTCTCTCGCCTCAGAAGGCTGGGCCCATCCCTTCTTTCCAGTAATAAATGTATTGGCAAGTTCCCTTGGTCCTGAAGCTTTTAATCTAGTGGTTTTTGCCACTAGAATAGTGAGCAAGCAGGCTCTTAACCCCTATCCTTCTTTTAAACTGTGTGGCAGGTTCTTGCTAAGTGGCCCAGGCTGGACTCAAACTTGCCCTCCTCCTGCTTCAGCCTCTCATACTGCTGGGATTACAGGTGGACACCACCATGCTCAGCTGTGAACAGGCTTTTAGTTCTTGGTTCTGTACTTCTGCTTGGACCTGGAGCCTCTGTCCCCCTCTCTGTGTGAGGCTGTATCATGTAGCATTGACAGATTCCTGCTGCAGAGGTCTTGCAGCCCATGTGTATGATGCAGGCTGGCCTGGGACCAAGCGGCATCTTGTCCCTGGCCTACTGTCTATATTTTGGGGTATATTGGAAAAGCCGAAGCTGGAGAGAGGTATAAAGAGCTTGGGGTCTAGGCAGAGGTTGGCTGATCTTTGCAGCTAGCTCTGTGGAATTGGGGAAAGTGAACAGATAGAGGCACAGACACAGACTCCAAGGCTTTGCTGTCCCTGGTACAGATCCTAGTCATCCTGAGGAGCCGGAACCAGATGTAGTTGTCCTCCTGATAGCTACATTTTATCAAATGGTCCTCTAGTGGTTTACCCTTTAACTCTGCTTCGTTTGTATAAACTAGTGCTTTATTTGATGTATGTGCCATGCAGTTTAGCCTTTGTTCATTCATCACACTTCTCAGGCATGGTAGACACTGGAGATACCATACTGACTAGAGGAGCTGTGGCTCCTGCTTTTGCTTAGTTTTTTCAGTTACAGTACAGAATGATAAGGCTGTGCTGCAGGAAGTGTAGCTCAGGCAGGCCAGAGGGTCCCCAGGGAAGCCTTGCTTCTGTTGGGATCCAGGGATGAAGTTCTAGATGACTTCCACTGTATTGTTTCTTCCTGGTCTCTAGTTGCTAACCAGGACAAGGAGTGCATATTACCTGCTAAGCAGAGCAGGTGCTGAGCAGGCCTTGTGAACAGTGCCCTGGCCTGGTACCTTCTGGCTCCAATGTCAGCTCTCAGTCTAAGACTGAAGCTCAGGCCCGGTAGGCAGTCATGGCATAGGCACCAACCCGTGGGAGATGAAATTCCCCCAACCCCAATGTCAATTTATAAAGAATGAACAAATACGATATCAGTAAGATCCACCTGGTTGATTTTGGACCATGATGTCCCAAATGTAACGTTGACAAGGATCGAAAGGCTCCTAAATTATATTTATTTACATGTGTTTTCTTGGGGTTAAAAATGGCTTTTCCTTATTCTACATCAGGGCAACATGCAGACTCCTTGGGCTCCCAGTTGGAACACTTGAAAACTACCCAATTTGGTCAGTTTCTGTATCTTGAAGTGAAACAAAGAACCTTTGATAAGCTCTTGTACTCTGGTGTGAGGCTGTCCTCAGCTTTGCAGGTGCATTGCCTGTGAATCCTGTATCTTGGTGCAGTTCTGCTGATAGTCCTGGTCCAGGAGCTGGAAAAGTCAAATAAAAGAAGGACTACCAAAGGGCTCCAAGTGACCCTTTATTTAGCGTTGCCTAACATCCTTCTCCTTTTCTTTTACAATGGTACAGAGAAGTCTTTCCAGGAGGCAGGGGTCAGGGTTGAATTTTATGTTTTCTATGCAAATTGAGAAAACAGATTTGCATCCTGTTATCCATGTTCTTCCTCTTATTTCAGCTGCATTTAAAATGACCTCAGGAGAATATTTTTTTTAAGCCCCATGAATAATTTGTTAGGGAATAAATGAAGGTGAGGACCACGATTTCACCTTACATCCTCAGATGATTAAAGAATAAGTCTCTTTTTCTCTTCTTTCTAGGGTCTTGAGCATGCTAGGCAAGTGCTGTACCACTGAACTACATTTTCAATCCTTTTAAAAAATTGTATTGTGAAATAACTTCTCACTGAGTTACCGAGGCTGAACTTGAATTTGTGATCCATCCTGAGTAGCTGGGATTACAAGCACATACCACCATACCTGGCCCCTTTTCTTCTTTCCTTTTTTCCATAGTGTATTGATAAAGTTTTATAAACAACTTTTTTGACCTTACACAGGTGAGAGCAAAGCAAAGTTACTGCCCTTGGCCTTGATGGTCCTGTACTTAAATCATTAAGTCATGCCCCTTTTGTGGTACATTTATTACCTGATCCAATATCTGCCTGTTAATAGGCTTTGTAGTATATTTCCTCTTGAAATTTTTAGTAAAGAAGGAAATCTATACTGAGTGTTGGAATGGTCCATGCTGCCTCATAGGCCTCAAAGGAGAGCTGAGATCCAGGCAGGCCAGGTGAATGGGGAAAGGCTGACTGCATTTTGTCTCTTATTACGAAGGTCTGGAGCATAGTATTTACAGAAGTGATCAGAGATCTCAAAGCAAAGGGAAAGAAGATGTTCAGTTTGATTGGACTCAGATAACTGAGCAGAGATCTGCTGTTACTGGTCCAGAGGACTCCTTCAGTTATAATAAACCTCAGCTTGAGGTTGTTTGGCTGTGCTTGAGTTTTGGGGACTGGGAGAAAGAAAGGTAGAGGATGATGTGTCTGATTCAGAACATCAAGCAACCAGGCCCTGGCTATTGACAATATAGGGTCTTCAAAAGTTGCTTTCCCTGCAGTTTCAAAGTTTCCTTTGGTGGGCCAGGTATTTAGCTCAGTGGTCCCAGTGTCTGCCTGGCAAGGACAAAGTCCGAATTAGATCCCCAGCACCACACACCACAGTGCCAGGTGGGGTGGCTCATGTCTGTAATCCCAGCACTTGAGTGGCAGAGACAGGAGAATTGCTATGAGTTCCAGGCTCGCTTGGGTACATAGTGAGCTCAGGGACAGCCTGAACTACAAAGAGAGACCCTGTCTCAAAAAAAATTTTTTTTTTCCTTTGGAATCTTTGGTGACTGTGATATGTTTGGCTGGCACTCAATAATGAGTTAGCTTTTGTTTATGACCAAGTTATGTGATATCATAGATAAATGATCATCCCAACAGAGAGGTAATCAGGTAATCAGGCCTTTGCAATCCCTGGTGAGCCTGGTCAAACTCTAAAGTCCTACATTTCCAGTTTTGCTTATCCAAAAAGTGAGAGAAGTATAGTTGAACACTGTAAAAATCATAGGAATGAGATACTTTGAAAAGTGAATATAAAGGGAAAAAATTGCTTTTATTAAATCTCTGAAACTTCCATATTATTCTGTCTCAGAACTTATTGAGTAATTATCTATGAAAGAGCTAACTGCTGTCTTCAGGAAAGCTCTGATACAATTTTTTTCATAAGTATTTTCTACTAAAGCTATGAGTAAGCACAGAGCTGAAGTCTTTCCTCCTCAGTTCCCATTCTTGATCTCCAGTCATCACAGTATGTTAAGTTTCTCCTTCAGGAAGGTTCTCTCCTAGCATACCACTGATGCTGTCTTCATTCCTCTGAGTTTTATAGTCTGAATATTATAGCTCAAGTTGTGTAGCCACGCTAGAGTTTAGAGCTGAATTCTACCATTTTGGCTGGGCCTGGCATGTTTGGTTAATAGGTCAGGGGAGTTTACAAAATCAGTTGTGGCTTGGAACATGGAAAATTCTGACAACATAAGGAAATGGGAAGAGATGGCAAAAGAAAAGGAAAGGAAATGGGACCATGCAGCATGCAGAACTGATGCTCTGACAATAAGGAAACTGGTATCTGGGACACAGAGACGGGAAAGTAACAGCCGTGATTCTGTACCAGGAGGAAATGATGTATCACGAACATCTTAAGAGGTTGTTCCAGGTTGTTGATCTCTGTCTTGAGGACAGTGGGACCTCTAAAGGGGTTAAACCAGGAAAGTAGTGTGGTTGGAGTTACCAGCATCCTGGAATGGGATCTGAAAAGATATGACCAGAAGCAAGGAGATGGTTTTAAAGTCTTTTGCAACAGACCCCAGACAACCGATGCTGAAAGTCAGATCCAGGACACTGGGAGTCAGCAGGGAGGACGGAAAGAGCTGCAGAAGTTTGTGAGAGATCAGATTAAAAGGACAAGGTGCTGAAGAGGAGTGAGAGTTGCCATGAAGCTGCAGCTAAGCATGTTTAGCTGTTGTGAACTCAACTATTCGCACTTAAGTCAAAGAAAAAGAATTTAAGAGCAGTTCTCTAGGGAGGAGGAAAACCAGCGGATATTTGGTTTTGGCATCCTGTCAAAACCAAATGTTATTCACAAAGTACCAGGTAGGGTTATACCACACATGGTAATGTATTCTGTGACTCCCATGGTTTTCAAGGATAATTATGATTATGGGTAATCATTGCTGATTTCTGAGGCCGGAATCTGCATGAGAGCTTGTGCTACCACCCTTCATATGGTGCAGCTTCTGTCCTGGCCTTCTTTGTTTTTTCCCTCCACTTAGCTTGACTTTGACTTGAAAGACATAATATGGCCCCTTCTTACCAGGTGTCCCTAAGGCAGTTATCAGAGGCTGGAGTGAAGAAGAGATGCTAGGGGATGAGAGCAAGCATCTAAGTATTCCAACTGTACTTCTTCATGTGCCTAAATAGCTTATGTGTAGCCTGGCTTCATAAAACAAATGAACACATCACAGCCCCTCATTTGTCAAATGAAGTTGTCAGACAAAGGTTATCAGGACCGTGGAGATGTGATTCTGGGATGTGATTGTAAGCATGTGCTTTATTTATGTGCGACAGATCCTTTTAGAAGCCAAATCTGGATGAATCTTATTAAATTGAACTCCCTATGACCTACTGATCTTTTATATTAACATGTTTTTTCCTATATAACTTTTACATGAATATGGCTGCACGTTCTGTCAGTGTAGTTTAATTGTTCTCTTTTATTATTCAGTTTTCTCTCCCCCCTGCCACTGTAGATAAAGGTTTCATATCCAGCTTGGACTAAACTTTGGTCTGGGTAAAATATGGCCAGGGAGGAGCAATCCCCAGGCCTGGGCGGGAGTCTGTGGGCAGTTCAGGGATGCAGCTCTGGCCACTGTCTCACTTTATTTCCTTGCCTACTGCAGCGTGTGCAGAGGACTTTTTCTATACATCACAAGGAGGAAACACGTCCATCGAGGGTGTTGATGATGCGGAGGACTTTGAGAAGACACGACAGGCCTTCACACTTCTTGGTAAGGAGCTCTGATGACAGAAGCAGGCCCCAGAGGTCTGATCTCATGAAGTGGGGAGAGAGATGATGTGCCACGTAGCTGGCCAGCCTGTGTGAGTCTAGGGAGACACCCTCTTGCCCTTGAACCTCCTCCTGTTCTTATCTGCCCAATCCTTGAGCTCCAAAGCTTAAAATTTGAGCTTTCATTGGCCTTTATTAAAAATAAAGGCCCGGTGAAGTTTTCCTTTTCACTTTCTCAGGCATTGAAACTGAGGGAGGAGTATCCTAGGGCCATGGCTTTGGTGCTGCATTTGATTCAGAGGCAGTGTTCTCGGGCAGGAAGAGCACTGCTCAGGGGCTTGACTCCCACGCACTGAGATGGAAGCACCATGCTCATGGGTAGCTCTGTCACACATACAGTGTCATCATGTTAGCTTAGCTGTTTCCATATTGAGTGGGGCGGGAAGTTCTCTGTGCTGGAAACAGAAGGGGACAGTAGCGATAAAGAAAATTGCCTCTTTTCTGGGGAGAACCTTTTCCTTCAGAAGGGAAAGCTTTTCCTAATTGGGAGATAGAAGAGCTCAGTTTCAGGGGCCTGCAGCCAAAGGGGAATAAAAGGAAAGCTTGAAATCCAGCAAGTGGCTCAGGATGACTCCTATGTTTTCCTGACTCCCTCACTGATGGAAGCTTCTGAGTTGTGTGAGTAACTCAGGACAGCATGTCAGGTTCGCAGTGGGAATCAGCGATCACAGAGGATGTGCCCTAGTCTGTGTGTGCAGAGCAAGCCAGGCCCTCATGTGCTGAATCTTCTATAGGTTCTTTCTCTGGGTAACATAGATAGGGACCTTCCTTTGTGCCTGTGAACTGTCCATCAGATGAGAGAAACCACATTATTGTTTCAGTAGAGAAAATCAATATATAATTCTTGACCAAAGTAGAAGTGGAAGATTAACTGTAAAAAGGAGGACCCAGGTAGGAAGATCTCAATTTCAGGCTCAGCCCAGGCAACTCAGTGATTTGGAGACACAGATTCCAAATTTTAAAAGGAATGGAGATGTAGTTCAATGCAAAGACTCTGGATTCAATCCACAGTGGTCAGACTCATACACATGAAGAACTTTCAGGGTTCAAAAAGTAGTGCCATCGCCAGGCAAGGAGCAGCCCATGCAGGAAATACTGAATAGAAGAGTTATCTGGCCTGGGCTGCACTTTGGACATGTCTAAGAGGAGGAGGTAAAGAAACTTGCCAGAGAGTAGGGCCAGCACTGACATACCCAAGCAGGCTGCACTTGTTCTAGGGTATAGCAGGGCAGAATGATGGCAGAGTGGCAGCTGCTGGGGAGAAGCCATTGGTGGGCCAGCAAGAGCTCATCAGGGAGGCTGTTGGGCACCCAGACAAATGATCAGTGTAACTAGAGGGACCAGAACCAGGGAGGAAAGTGCCTCTGCGCTGATTCCTGCACATCACTACAGTGTCCTCAGTTGACACTTCACTAGCAAGCACAGGTTGTGGGGCCACCCCCAGGAACCCCAAGGGAACAGGGAGGGACAGAGGTGACCGTGAGAGGTACTGAGTTGAGAATGGGTACCCTGACCTCCCTAGCGTCGTCATGTGCCTGTCCTGCTCTCTGGACTTTGGGTTTGGAGAACACTTGCTGCCTTTTTCTAGCTTGCCAGAGATGGGAGAAGGCTTCCAGCCATGGCCTCTATAGTGTTGGGTCAAGAAGCAGTTGGCCAGAGGTGGTATGGGTCTCTCTGAGGCTCCAGGATGGATACTTTAATTCTCAAGGCAGATTACACTTATAAAATATTTTAATAAGATTGTTTTCCCCACTCCTTAATGAATATGACCATTTCTCTTAAATTGCAGCAGCTGGCAAATTTGTTCTTAAAAGAAAGGTACCAGTGCCTGATGACTTCTCTGTATCCACTCAGCTCTGCTTTGGTAGCACAGAAGTACCATGGACAAAACACAAACCAGTGGGCATGACTGTGTCCTGATTAGAGTTTACTTGTGTAGTTGGGCAGCTGGGGCTAGAAGACACAAGTTCGAGGCTAGCATGGGCTGCATGGTGAGTTCAAGGGTGACTTGGACTGCATAAGGAGAACCTGTCTCTGACAACAACAAAAACCACAAAAAGTAATAGAACTGTAGATTGCTGACTCGTGTTTTACTCCTTAGTTTTTATTCCTTGATTTTTGTTTAGTTTTTGTTTCCCATAGTGAGGTAGTGTTTATTCAGAGAATCCCATAGTAAGAAGGGATTTTCATAAATTAAGTTTATTGGTACATTTTAGGAATACGCTATGATCACAGTCATCTTTGACAATTTGTAGCTGTACATAATGTATCTTAATTCTTATTTTATTTCCCATTGCCCTGCCTTCCCTTTAACCTCCTAATCCCTCCATATAATAAGATTTGTTTCTGTTTTTCCTTTTTATTGTCAAATTTCTTTTTTCTCAAGAAGAGATTTTTAAACAATGTTCATTGTACTTTGTTTATACTTTAGGTGTCCACTTCGCAGAGTATTTGAGGAAAGTTTTGTTTGACACATCTGTGCCTCCCAATTACCCAGTTGTTAATTTTTTTAGCTATAGTGGAATATTGCCAGCCTGTTGCTGGAAGGAATATAAAGTAACAACTATATAATTTCTTAAATTGAGTGGCAGGTTTAATTAAAAGATATGTCATTCTGTAGCTTTTTTACAAATCCAAAATATCTTTTAACTTAAAAGGAAATGTTAATACCCTCAAGCTGAACATAAATTTTCAGAGATTTTGTGTCTTTGATAATGCACATAGGCAAATAACAAGTTTGGCAGTCTTGTTTGCTGCTACAGTGGTTCTAGTGAGAGTGTGTAGGTGGGTACATACCATCTGCAGGGCAATGGGAAATAAAATAGCCTTCCCACCTAGGACTGGCCAGCTCGCCCCTAAGACCGTGGTCCACCCCAGGGGCCTTCTTCACCTTCTTCCCCACACTGTGGATGTATGTCACAGATGTTTGCAGGATGTTATATTGGGAGAAAAATGGCCGCAGATAAGTGAGCATTCTTATTAAACTCATAAAATCATAAAGTGTTTGGTTGGTTGAAATGAAGTCCAAATGAGCCTGTATGATTGTTTCCTCTCTTGTGCTCTTTGAGAAGTTGAAATAGTGTGACCCATCTGGTTTGATTGGGACAATCAGAGTGAGTATATTTTCTTCTTTAGTACAGAAGCTCCTTTGCCCTCTGAGCTATTGCTGTGAGTGGTAATTACTTGGTGAGCATTCTGGATCATTTTAGGAATCGTTGGTCCCAGAAGGAAAATCAAACGTTTTTTAAAAAAGTCTTTAAAGGGGATAAAATGTCCTTTCTATCATAGCTTGAATGCTGAGTGTCATTCATTCACTTTTTTCTTCCAGGAGTGAGAGAGTCCCATCAGATAAGCATTTTTAAGATAATTGCTTCTATCCTGCACCTGGGAAGTGTGGCGATTCAGGCTGAGCGTGATGGTGATTCCTGTAGCATATCAGTAAGTTGCAACCCTGCGCCAGAGATAAAGTGTACACAATTTATTCTTACAGTCTGATATGACTGAAATGTTGTCTCTGCACTTAGAGGGCAGCCATAGGTTATTTATTCTTAACCATAATGGTTTCTGTTCACTTACTGATAATTTTTTAAAAGAACCAATCCATTTCAAATCAGCTGCCATCAAATTTCTGTCACTAAGGGCAAGAAATTTATTGGCTAGTCAATAAATTCTTCTTGATGGGTTGATTTTTCAAGTACCCTGAGGTACATGAAATTCTACAACATGTTATCAATCCATGGAGGCTTTTAGGGCCCCAGACTGAGATCTCTACAGCAAGGAGAGGAAAGGCTATTGGGCACCATGCTTGGTAACTGCCTTACAAGAGCTTATAGTCTGATTTGACAAGATAGATAATGACACACTTGCCAGGATTCTGGTAGTGTGAGGCTGGTTATTAAGTAAGACATCTATATAAAAGTCATACATACTGTGAAGTGCCCCCTAAAAGGTCATGATGAAAATTCTTTTCGTGGTGTCCTGTATAGTAGCCGACATGAAGTAGATGGGTGATGTCTACATGGAGGGGTAGCTGGTAGAGCAACTCCCTGTGCAGCAGTGCAGACAGCAATTACTGTGTTCTCTCTGGGATTTAATGGTGTGTGTGTAGGCTCAAACTGGTATTGTGCCTGTTCTACTGAGTGGATATTTATTAACTTCATCATTTATCTAGGTTAAAGGTTGTCAGAAGTTGAAACGTTGCGTCTTGAGGGAGAGGAAGACCTGAGCTCTAGCTAGAACCAGGCAGATCTTGTGTCACCTGTCTCCCTTCTGGCCCCATGCATTTTCCCTTAAAAAATGATCTGACTTTGACTCTGTAACCTTGTGAGAACCCTGAAGCTTCCACATGGACCCAGTGGGAAAGGAGGAAATGTTGGAGCTGCAGGCTTGAGCGCGCTGGAGCAGTTGCTAATGTTCATGTCTTTGTGTGAGCACATGTGAGGGTAGATGGGGCTGGCAGCAGCAAGGCTAGGAGAGACTAGTGTGTGCCAAGGGCCTGTGGCCTGGAAGGTGAACCCCAGTACAGACCAAACCTGCCCCAGTCTGTGTCTCAGGGCCTGTGGAGTGTTGTCTCTGAAATGTTTCCCCTAACAAGCAAGCCACAGAGTCTGTTCCTCCCCCAGAAAGCACACACCCTAGTACACATTCTATGGATCCCTAACGCAGCCAGATCTGTTTGGTGTTAGGGACAGGAAAGATGAGGAATGTTCACATTGACAGACCTCTGGTTTATATTGTTAAGATACAAGAAAGATGCTAAGTGTTTCCTTGGCTTCCACCCCACTCAGCACCTGTCCTCTCCTCAGTGTTCTTCTTAGAGTCTCATACCCCTGTCATGGAGAGAGATACAGGGATCGAACCCAGGCTAAGCATATGCTCCATCTGCAGTTCCTTGCCATGGATTTTTACATCACCCCCTCTCCTCCAGTTTAGCATAGTTACTCTGCATTTATTGTGTGATCATTTGTTTTGCCTCTGTCCCCCTACCTCCCAAACTCTGTGAGAGTAGGGACTGCTCTTATCACTGGCAGTGTCCAGGACTCAGTAGGCACTCGAGAAGTAGACAGCTGGATGATTGATTGGGGCACTTAATGTTCGGGTCATGCAAGTGAGAATAAGCATGGGAGAAAAGTAAAAAACATTAATGGGGCTTGATTGTAAGCAGGAAAAGTAGGCCAGGGAGTTCCTGGCATGTGTAGGTGAGTGTGGGCAAGGCTGGTGTCTCTTTGGAAAGCCCAGTGCGACTATTTCTTTTTTTTTTTGAGACGGTCTCGCTTTGTGGTTCAGGCTGGCCCTGAGCTCAGCCTCCTACTCACATCACTGCAATCCTCCTGCCTCTGTCTCCCAAGTGCTGGGATTACAGGCATGAGCCACCACGCCCGACACTGTGGTATGTGGTACTGATTGCTGCTGGTATGAGTCTCCACGCCCAGTATTGCTACTTGGTTACTGGGGATCGAACCTGGGTCCTTGCACTCGCAAGACAGGCGCCGGAACCACTGAGCTATATCTCTGGCCCCAAAAGTGACTATTTCTTTTTTTTTTTTTTTTTTAAGGTTTTTTGAGACAGGGTCCCACTTTGTGGTTCAGGCTGGCCCTGAGCTCAGCCTCCAACTCACATCACAGCAATCCTCCTGCCTCTGCCTCCCAAGTGCTGGGATTACAGGCGTGAGCCACCATGCCTGGCACTGTGGTATGTGGTACTGGTTGCTGCTGGGGTGAGTCTCCACACCCAGTACTATTTCTTAATGGTTGTTTGATGAATATATGTGTTACCCCACTAAATTCTAGGAGCATGTCTGTTGTGATCACAGTTCTGCCCCATACTGGTACATGGGTGGTGTTTGGGTGGTGTGTGTGTGAGGGAACAATTGAGAAATAGTGGATGGAAGGGGCTGGACGTGAAGGGAGTAATGAAGAGGCCTGAGAAACAGAGGTCTGAATCCCACATTGTTCAGCAGACCTTTTTCTTGCAGGCAGAAGTTGCAGGAAAGCCTGCAGTGTAGGCTGTCTCAGATGGCTTTGCAGGGAGAAGCTATTGAGACAACAGTGAGAATGTTGTCTTTGAGTCAGGGCTTCCAGGGTTCAAATCCTATGCCAGCCAGTTCCAGATGCTTGATTCATAGCAAGCGGCTTTCCTCTCTGTGCCATTCCCCTCCTCTGCACAGAGTGCACAGAAGGTAAATGCACACCCTGCTCAGAGCCCGTGAAGACTGAAGCCTTGACTACTATCACTACTCAGAGCCAGAGTGGACCTTGAGATTGTCCCTCTTATCACCCAAGGAAGGGAAATCTAAGAGCCCAATAAGTGCAATGACAGCTGAAGCTCCTCATGCTGTAATTCCAGTACGTATGGAGGCTAAAGCAGGAAGATGGCAAGTTCAAGGCCAGCCTTGGCAATTTAGCAAGAACTTGCCTCAAAATAAAAATTGAAAGGACTAAGAATATAGCTCAGTGATTTCAATCTCTAGTACTGCCAAAAAAATGAAACAGAATACCACAGTTATCTGTCCAGCCGGTGTCTGTTTCCCTGCACTGCTCTCACGGTTGTTTCTTCCTCTGGACTCTTGCCCCTTTGATCTAGCCCATCCTCCATGTGCTGGGGGCCCTAGTTGTCCTAAGCATGGGGCTTTTCATGAGCTCAAGAAAGTTCAAGGAAGCTCAAACAGTGCATCTTTAAATGGTTCTGCTGATAGCCTCTCAGTCAGATAGTGGCTTATTTTTTAGGACCATTGAGTGGCCTTCTATTGAAAAAGCTCTCTACCCATGAGCAATGTGCCTTCTGCTCAGTAGTTTTTATTTTTAATTAAGGCATGAGAATGTGTTCCATAATCACCAGAGTTACCTTGGCGATGCAACAGCATCCAATTACTTGGACACCAGAGGCAGTTTGTTTCTTGAATTTGGCAATATGGGTCTGTAAAACTAATCTGCTACCTATAATACTGGCTATTTTTAATGGATTTAGCATGATTTAATTACATATAAATGTAATTGCACTACCCTAAATCAGTTTCTGTTAGTGCCTTTAATCAACAGTAAGAAACAGGTGACCATGAAGCAAACTCCAGTGCAGTAGCTGGAAATCTGTCCCTTGGTGGTTACCAAAGGTCCCTAACTCTGATCTCTCCTCTACCATACTCCCAGTAGGAGGCACCAGGGAGGGAAGGGGACCTGAGAGCAGGTCTTAGGTCATTGTGTTTGCTGCTGGCAAGCCATTTAAATGTCAGGGAATCCATCTGCACTGGTGTGCATAGTAATTAAGAATTTCTTGGAAATAGATCAGAAAAACAAGTTGGACATTTGCCACCTCTGAACTTACTGTCTGCCAGGCACTAAACTCTACCCCATATGGCTTTATGTTGGAAGGGGAGCTGTGGGGGAGGTTGCAGAGTAAAGGCTGCTGGCCAGGAGAAGTGACTTGGACAATCCTTGCCTACTGAGTGTGTATGAAAGATGAGTCCTTCCACACTCAGCCAGCACACACCAAGCTCAGTTGTCAGGGAGTGGGCAGAGCTCACTGAGCCTCATTTTTCTCATCTGAATAAGAGAGTGGGTCAGAGCGGCAATTTTAAAGATGTTTGCTTGAAAATCCAATAGTTCTTTGGCCAATAAGCTCCACAAGTGCACCTTAAAATATCTATCTCTTGGTACCTACTAGGTAATTAAACACCGATGAAGCTGCATTTAAACTGCATTTAACTTATACTCTTTGCAGTTGTGTTCTACAGACTGCTTTGGAACAACATTGGCCTTGAGGATTTTGAATTCTTTTGACACTGAGATTCTGTTATTTTACATTTGTTTGTTTGGGAAAGATGGATTTTAGATACCCATAGAGGGAAAAATGACCTGAGGATATGAGATTAAGGGGGGGAGGGAAACGATAGCTATCTGTATTTTTATTGAAAAAACCCTCATTTAAATTCTGTCAGGTAGCTTCATCAGAAAATAAATTCCACAAGCCAGTGTAGGTCTATTAAGAATGACACATCAAGAGGATTCCCTGACAGCCTCAGAGCTAATAAGCCTTCTAGCAGGCCCAAGGCTGGGCATTTACCTTTGCAAAGTAAACTTATGTGTCAGAATGTTCAATGTGGCCAGAAGGAGATATTGAGGAGATGTCTGTGGATTTGTGAAGATAAGGCCTGCAGAAACTTGGGTTATCCATTGACTCAAAGGCCAGGTGGTATGATTAGTATTGGGATAAACACAGGTCAAGGCTCAAATGTAGCTCCAAGAGGCAACTGAGTGGTTGGTGCTTTGTACAGAAGGACCCCTGGGTTCAGAGAACTCAGAAAACCATTGCACTATTCTGGAGCTAACCGAATGAAAAAAACTGGAGGAATTTCTAATTTGTTTCCAGCTCCAAATACATGTGGTGCTATCAGTAAAAGTGTTTCAAGTGATTTCAGGTCAAAATCCATTCTACATTTTCTCCATGTTTCCTGTTTTTCCAAATTGATTAATTTTTTTCCTGGCAGCAAGTGCATCAAGAATGTAAACAAAGTTCAGTGATGTATGAGTTAGTACCACTAAGGTGAGACAAAGAGAGCACAGTTAGAGGCATAGGATGATGTTAGTGTCATACACTTTGAAGAAAAGTATAAAGTCCTAGCATGTTTCTTCATAATCCACCAGAAGATAGTCACTGGTCCATCCACATGGCTCTACTGAAGTCTGGGGGGTGGGGGGTGGGGGGAGAAGCAGTTTCCAAATTCCCTGAAAGTCTTCTCCAGCCTTTGAAGCTGAGGTTCATTTCAAGCACTAAGCCAGGTAGACCTAAGGCAGAGACCAGAATAGGATCTCTTTCTGGACTGCAGCTGGGCACTCTATGTGGATCTCTGCGGGTACAAGCTGTAGGTTCAGGGTGTGCCTGCTGCCTTCTGGCCTCTCAGTTGGGATGGAGTACCCATTTCTGAGTGAGCAATTCACATTCTGCTCTTTCCCTTAGGCAGTCTCCTCCTACCTGCTGCTCAGCAGCAACCTGGCAGTCCAGGGCAAGGGACAGGAACATGGCAATGTTTTGTTTTTAAAGTCTCCAATAATTTTAGTTATTAGTTTTGATCAATTTGAGCAAGCCTAATTAGGCCTTCCACCTACGTGTGTGTGTGTGTGTGTTTGTGCGCATGCACATGTGTGTGTTGGTTGGTGGGGAGGAGACAGAGTTCTAGAGTTTGGGGAAGTCTTAGATTTGACTTGTTTTTCCTCTGGACAGAAAAGAAAATGGGGTTGGAGGCTTCTCTTCCATGCCCTCCTCAACCTCTCTGCTCTCCCACCCAGCCCCAGGATGAACACCTGAGCAACTTCTGCCGCCTGCTGGGGGTGGAGCACAGTCAAATGGAGCACTGGCTGTGCCATCGCAAGCTGGTTACCACCTCAGAGACCTATGTCAAGACCATGTCCCTACAGCAGGTGGTCAACGCTCGCAATGCCCTGGCCAAGCATATCTATGCCCAACTGTTCAGCTGGATTGTGGAGCACATCAACAAGGCCCTGCACACCTCCCTCAAGCAGCACTCCTTCATCGGAGTCCTGGACATCTATGGGTAGGCCTCCTCCTAACTAGTCCTTCTAACTTTCACTGCCCTTGCTGGTTAGCATCGTCTTCATGCAGGCATTTAAGAGGCAGAAAGGCCTGGAGAGCTTCCTGGTAGTTCTCAACCAGGAGAGCTTACAATGTATGGGAGGATTTTGGGTTGTCATGGTAACTGAGGTAACTACCAGCCTGAGACTAGAAATGTTACATATCCTACAGTGTAGAGGACAGACCTAAGGAAAGATTGGTCCCATCATAGCACCAGTACGTTCCTCACTCAGAAACCCCACAGATGTCCGTTTTTAGTATGGGGAAACTAAAGCTCAGAGTGGAAAATGATTTGTCTAGCATCATTCTGTGTAAAGTTACCTTCAAGTACACCTCAGTTATGTTTTCAGCCATCCATCCAATCTCACTGACTGACTGTATAACCAATTTGATGACTTTAATCCTATAATTTCACTCTGTGCTGTGTCGTGGGATCATTCTCAAGGTTTCTCTGCCTTTCAGAATCCTAGGCTGTTGGAGTGGGCTGTGACATATAACAGTACATATTTGGCAGGCCAGTGCAGAATGGCATGGTAGAAGGTGTACTTAACCAGTTGCCAGGAGTTTGGCGTTTATATCAGTGATGTTGCCAGTGGCTGAATAACTAAAAACAGCCCTTATCTGGTCTTCAGTTTCTATAGTTCAAAAGAAGTATTGAGCCACAATCACTTTGCATTTCTTTCCAGATACATCTAGAATTGTTTAAAGTCATATGAATAGGGTGGCAATCCCCTTACATTTCTTTTCTTACCCTCTTTAAGCTAATAATAGGTTACATCCTCTTGAGTCTTTAAATCCTAGAAGTCATGGCTCTGTCTTAAAATAGAAAGCAGACTCATGGAAGTGCAGCGTCGGGAGAACCGTGGTGCTGGGCTGAAGCTCAGCTGGGACTCACCTTGTGATGAGGTTGGAATAAAGAATCCCCCCTTGAAGCAGCTGCATCTCCTGCAAAAACCAGCTGTCCTGATTACCTCTCTGGTGTTGTTGCTTATCATTGGATTTCACAATGAACCATGGCACATTTTTGGGGGAGAAAAACAAAACATGATTTCTGGTTTTATAAAAGCTCTGGAACATACTGAATTAAATAACGCAAAAGGCATCAGGAGAAACTGCAAGTGGGAGGACATTCTCTTAGTGGCAGACTTGTGAGTAGTGTATAAAAATATTAGGACTTTGTTGATGCTGCTGTGTAAAACATCATGCCTCAGTTCTATTTATTTACTTATTTTCTTCACAGTGTATTTGATTGGAAAGGACTATTGATACCTTCTCAAGAATCCCCAGTGACAGCGTGCTCAGTGATAGGAGGTCTTGGGCATTGGGCTCCTGGCCTGCTGAATCTGCAGCTGTCAGCTGGGCTCATACAAGTTAGCATTTTTTTGCTTATATCTGGCATTTAATTTTCATAATTGAATGTATTTTTACCAAGGTCTTGTGATTTCCCAAAGGAGAGATGTAGAGATGTAGATTGCAGGGAAATCTAATCTCTGGTTTGAAAAGTGCAGTTGTTGTTAGATGGGGCAACAATTCAGCAGACTAAGTCTCCTAGCTTTAGGGCCAGCTCTGGGCCTGTGTGTCTCTTTGTCTGGGAGCAGCCCGTGGGTTCCTTTAAGAGTGTATGACAGTAGCTTCCAGAGATTACAGATTATGACACAGGCCACATGACATGCAGCCACTGAACAGCTCACTGGGGAGCTTTCCTGCCTTAGTGTCACTTACTTCAAGGTATGCTATTTTTAAAAAATCCTCATCTTCTCTTGGAAGCCAATTTGCTGTTTTATTTTATTTTATTTTATTTGAGAAAGGTTCTCGCTTTGTAGTTTAGGCTGGTCCTGAGCTCAGCCTTGAACTCACAGCAATCCTCCTGCCTTTGCCTTCCAAGTGCTGGCATTACAGGCATGTGTGACCATGCCCAGCATTGTGGTATGTAATACTAATTGGTGGTGGGCATGAGTGTCCATACCTGGCATTGCTGTGGGTGCTTATTGGGAATTGAACCTGGGCCTTTGTGCTTGCAAGACAGGTGCCAGGACCACTGAGATAAGTCCCTGGCCCCTGTTGTTTTTTAGACTATGTCATAAAGGGATTTACTCTCCTCCAGAAAGAGGAAGTAATGCCTATGTGTGTTCTCCTGTCTCAGAGCAGCACCAAGCTTATCCCCTGTAGGCAGAGGAAAAGAAGACAAGCTAAATATGAGCTGGGGCCAGAGTGAACAAGCTGGCCATCTTTGGACCCCTTGAGCTGAGAACGCCCTCACAGACATTCCCTAAATACACGTATGTGTGCTTCCCAGCATCTGGTCTGCTAGGAGCCTGCATGTGTGTGCCTGCGCTGGCCTCTCTTGTGGTTAGAGGCTGTGTAGTGGATCCTCTGAAGATTAAAACAAATTGTTTGACCACCCAAAAGCAGATGACATGAGTCTAGAAGTACTATTTGTGGTCTGTCAGGTTAATGACATCATTTCTTAATCTGGGAGAAAAATAGAGAACCTTTAGTGAAAACTTGAAATTAATTATGCGAACTATTTCCTGTCATCTCTCTTTTTCCTATTATAGTGTCTCCTGTGTCTTACTCTTATGAACTCAGGCACCTTCGGCTGAATTTCTCTAATTTTTTGAAGTAGCCATTCCATTACCTGAAGTGAGAAGTACACTGGATACCCCTGCTGTCACCCCACCTATGCATCTCCTTCTCCCCTTCCCTGGCTTGTGTTTCTCTCTGGAATCAGGGAACTCCTGGAGATTCTTTTTATTTTTCATTTTCTCTTTAGATCCCTGACCACCAACATCTAGAGAAGATGACCACCACCTGTCTGTTCTCTCTCATTCTTTCTCATTTGTGAATGGGGTTACTTTGGTGCCCAGAGAAGAGGCCCTTTGACTTACCTGCTAGCTTTGATTTTCTTATCCTTGTCACTTGTAATCAAAAGAGTAGGAATCCAGAGAAAAGAGGAAGAATGGTGGGAAGTTTTTGAGTACATAAACCCCATTTTTTAAGCAGAAACAAATAAGGAGGTGTTTCCCCTCTCATATTAGAAATGAACGAGGCTGGGAAGTGAGGCTGGAGTTCTTGTCACCCACTGTGAGTGGACACTAATTTATATCACAGAGATAACTGTCCCCAGGTGAATTGCAGCACCTATCCAGCTGCAGCAGTCTGCTAAAAGGATTCTATACTACAGATGAGCTGTCTGCATTTTTCATAAATAATTCAAATTTCACTAGAGTCAGTGCCCAGAGTGAGTAAACACACACACGCGAACAAACGAATAGCCTACCAAGCTGTACAGCTCTGCTCATCCCAGTGGTCTGCCTGGTAGACAATTTGTAGAGTAGAAAAGATAGTGAACTTCTAAAAAATGAACATGGTCTACAGATTGCCTCTACCAGAACTACGGTGAGCCCCTTTCCTGCAGGCTGTCCTGTATGGCTCCAGACATCAGGTGTCCTCGTATCCTTACACTCTTAATATTGCTACCCTGTCCCAGCTTCAAAAAAGGTGCAAAGCAAGCAATACCCAGAGCAGTGTAGCCAGCCCAGGCCAAGCTGTTCTCCTTAACTAAGGATCTGAGAAGCTGCCTGCAGGGTATTTCTAACCAAGCAGGGATGAAATTAATAGAGACCCTGGCAGCGTTTGCCTGGGGTTTCCTTTTCATGTTGCATAAGCCAGCATTTGCCTCTATGGACTTGATTAATTGCAACTTTAATCCTTAATCTTTCCTCCTTGAGGCAACAAGAAATAAATAGGTTTAATTTTTTAAAAATACACATTTGTTTGTCTTTGACTTTGACCTTCAGAATGCCAAGATAGCAAGGGCTTTGGCTACAGCCATGCTGTTCTTGCTGAGGATAGTTAGTAGAGAGATTTTTGGAGCAATGCAGGGTAAAGTAGAGTCATGCAGTTGGGGGAGAAACTAGGGACAGGAAGTAGGGAATTTGAAGCTATAGAAATGAGATGGGATTTGCCGCAATTCTATATCTTTCGCAGGCTTTTGTTACTTTCTTGTGTACTTCCTAATACAAAATCAGCATCTAGATGTATTCGGTGCTCTTTAATGTTTTATTTTTTAAAAAATACTTTTAAAATTTGTAATTGAGAAAAGCATAACATTAACTATTTTAATTGTTGAGTTTGGTACTTTTGAGTATATATATTTCCATTGATTGTAAAAGTCTTCCAGAGCTATCTCATATTGCAGTACTGCAACTTTCTACCTCTTAAGCCTACCATTTTTCATTTTCCTACTTCTTTGGCAACTATCATTCTTTTTGTTGAGTAGAATGCATTAGACATCCCATATAAATGGAATTATCTAATACTTACTTTCTTTTTTGTGACTGGGTTATTTTGGTTTGATAATGTCCTCTAGGTTCATCCATATGATCAGACTTCCTTCTTTTTAAAGGTGTAATGATCCCATTGTCTGTATTTACAGCATTTACCCCAGGTGGACATTGTGTTTTCCTCTCACTTCCCCGCTGTGGCTATTGTGATGCTGCAGTGGAGATGGTGTGTACACGTCTCTCCAAGGCCCCTCCCTCACCTCAGTTTTGCACTGAGCTATATACCCAGCCCTTTTCCATTTTTTGACACAGAGTCTCTTTAAGTTGTTCAGGCTGATCTTGAACTTGAGATCCTCCTGCCTTAAGGGTTTTGTTTTGAATTGTAGTAATTGGATTGCTGAATTATATGGTGATTATTTTTATTTTTATTTTTAGGAACATTCACACTGTTTTCCACAGTAACTATACCATTTTACATTCCTTCTCATGCTGCTCAGGGCTCCCAGTTTCTCCACATCTTTGCCAACACTGTTGTTTGAAGCAGCCATTGTATTGGATATAAGGTGATACTGAAGGGCCTTAGCCTTCCTCTGATGAGGATAATGTTGTTTATCATTTCACTTGCCTTTTAGCCTTTTGTAGATCTTTGGAGAAATTTCTACTCAGATTCTTTTGCCCATTTTAAAATCAGGTTTTGTTGTTTAGCGTTAGGATTTTCAGCGTATTCTACATATTAACATATTATTATAAATATGATATACAAATCTTTTGCCTATTCCTTAGTTTAGGCCCACTACTGCTTTCATTGTTAAGATGAAGGAAATTATTCTTTCATTGGTTTTAATCTCACTCTGCAAAATCAGTTTCCAGACCACTTTACAGGCCCAATGTAGTTTTCAGAGCAGTCCACACAGCTTCTTGCAGGCCAGTATGAAAAGGTCATCTTGAAGAATGAAAGGGGAGAAACAAAGTGGTTACATTTGCCCTGCAGCCTGCAAACAGTGCTCTTGTCCTGGATGGCCCACATTCCTGACTGTCTTATGGGGTGGGCATGCACGGCTGTCCCAGTGTTCTTACACTTACCAGGTCATGTGAAGCTATTGCATTCACCTTGCAATGTCCAGCCTCCCAGGAAAACAGAAAACCTCCAAGTGCTCCCAAGCCAAATCCAATCTTGTAGAGTTTCTGTAGGGCAGCCAGTCCTTTGCTACCTCCCACATTTTTAAGACTCAGATGAAGTCCAGCTCCCTCTCTGTCCACGCCAGCACCCCCGCCATGATGTTACTCTCCTGTAAAAACTTAGAGCAAGGGCTGGGAATATATCTCCGTGGTTCTGCACCTGCCTGGCAAACACAAGGTCATAAGTTTGATCCCTGGTACCACAAAAACCTAACAAACAAACAAAAACCCTAGAGCACATAAAGTTTATATCCCTTTGAGGGATGTTTTTATACCAATATTTTATCATCTTCCCAGTAGCTCTTTGAGGCAGCGACTATGACTTATCCTCCTTGCAGCTCTTGTCTCACAGAGGGCGGGACAGTTGGCTGATGCACTGGAGAGGATTACCGTATAGTGAGTATTGTCCTGTCCCAAATTGTGGTTCCAGCCATGAAGGGGAGCAGGAGTTGGAGAATATCCCGAATCGAATGAGCTGAGGCCCTCAAGAAGAATAAATATTCTTTGCCTTGAGAATGAGCAGTGCCTTGGCCTGTATTCTCTCTGAAGAGGAATTGGAGGTGGGGGGACTTAGGTGTAGAGAGAAAAACATGGACAGAATTTAAATCCTGCCATTTGAAGGACTTTAAGCCGTTACCAGCTCAAGATTGCTTAGTAGTGAGGTCAGATCATTGGCCTAGCACATGCCAGGATGCCCTTCTGAGATTTCATAGACTTTAAGATGGATACAGACCTTGAAAGGATGTTTGAATCTCTTGTCTGGCCCTATTTAAAAAGTGCACCTGAAACAAATTTCCCCACATTATTTTTCCTGTAAGACTTTTAATCTTTCTCTAGGAGTCCAACTCCATGTGAGACCTAAGGATAGACTACCCGAGAATAATCTTTGTAGTTTGAACTAGGAGATTCCCAGCTGCTGTTCAGCTTTGAAGCAGCACATTGGCTCTTAGCTCTCTCTACAGCTTATAGCATGAGAGGTTAATGGAGTTGAATAATGGACTCAGAATAACTGATTGATGTCTTTTTGTTGCCGTTTCACTCCACAACAGTTGGTGCCTTATTTTTACAGGCATTTTTAGTCCCTGCTACCCCCTGAAATTGGAGTAGAATGAGAAGGGAATTGTATACTTTCCAACTGACAGTGAAGTGAGGCTGACCATTGTACCACCAGGAGTGCAGACACCATATCTTGGCCTTATTCTGTTTTGACCTTCCTCCCACCTAGGAGTTTCAATCTGGATATTCTCAGCATTGATTTTACAGTAGAAATCCATTTCTCTATAGTATATAAATTTCCTTTTGACATTTTAATACTGCGAACTATAAATTGACCCATTTGTTTATTTTTAAAGTTGTCTCTGTTGATGGAAAGAATTACTACAAATATAATTCCTTTGTAAAAAGAAGTGGCCCTATCTCCCTGACTGTAGCTTGCTGAGGTTAGTCATTTTCTAAGGTACCCAAGCCCCTCATTCATCTCTGGCCCTTGGCATTACAGTAATTATATTAGATGGCAGAGGAATTGTTACCAGATAATATTTTAGAAATAGGGAAATTATGAGCTAATTCCAGCTATCTCAAATTAATGAGAATGTTCTTTTTGAAGTATTACTAATGTAAACCTTTAAAAATGACAAGTGAGAGATATTTAAATCCCCTATCTTTGGAGCTCAGTGTGAGCTCTGCCAGCACACCCACTTGCTATTATCTGGCCAATTGCTGGGGTGGCTTTTTTTAAATCTTCCTTCCAGGTTTTATTAAATTTTATCTCAGCTTGGCTGTTATCAGCAACTTCTCTGGAGAGGGGAAGGAATATGGTTCTAAGTGACATAACTCAGTCTGTAGTACAGTCATCTGGGCTGTTCGTTCCAGGGTCATGCCTGGCACACGAAGAACCTTTCTTGTGCCTGGCCTGGCTTGTACATGGATGCCTTCTTTACCTTAGCATAGAATTTCACCTTTGATCTCATTTTATTAACCTAAAATTACCCTCCCACATGACTTGGCCAAAGGCTATACTTTAATGTGGTTGTCTCCAAGCAGTTGACTCCTTTGATCTCAAGATTTCCCACTTTTCCATTTCTTCCGCCTTGGTGGGGAAGTAGATATTGGAGAAACTTGATGTTTTGCAGGCACTGACCCAGCCCTGTCTGATGCGTTCATTTTTGATGGTGTACAGTGTTGTGCTACTTCATTGCCATCACACTTAACCCTTACCACGGTGGAGCTAACATTCTTAAAAGTGATACATAGGAGGGCAGTCTTCAGAAGCGCTTGCATAACACTTCATTTAAACAGGTAATTCAGCGGTTCATTTTGATGAGTAGGTAGGAGTGGAGACCAAGATGATGGAGAAGACTGAATGAAGCCAGGTCCCCTAGTGCTAGTGCTGCTGCTTCTCTAATGCCCTGTGATTGAGATCTATCCCCTTTTGGGAACTTTCCCTTCTTCTCCATGACCCTTCCAAGCCCTTCCATCTTTTCTTTAATTTTTTAGTGAGAATTTATATCACTCCGAATTGACTATAGTCTCAGAAATCAGACTCTGGTATCTAATACTGTCCTTCTGCCTGCTGGCCCTCTAATTTTGGGCAGGTTATTCAGTCTCCTCATACCTCAGTTTCATTAATGTAAGATGGGTCGAATATACAATAGACCCCACTCTTAGTGATTGTGTATATTAAATGAAAGCGCATAAGACTCTTGGCCCTTAGCCCTCTGTGGATGCTTTTGAACAGGGCCACTAGAGGCTCTCAGCCTGTTGTGTGAACAAGAAAATTGGTAATTTTTGCCCCATTCTCCCCACCATGCCGAGCTGCCATGGCCTATGAGGCTGCTTGATTCCCTGAGGGGAAGCAAATGAGGAGATGAAGAAAATAACCACACAGACATATGTACTAAGCAAAAACGCTGAGGCCAAGTGGCACACAGCCCTCTGATAGAGAAACTATGACACAGAGCTTGTCCAGCAGGTGTATTTTATACAGCATCAGGGAGGTGTGTGCAGGGCTGATTCAAAGAGAACAAATTCTATTGTATTATAGGAAGTAGGACATTCTTGAGGCTAGCTAATGAAGTTGCAGTTAGTATCAAGGACACAGAGCTTCCTGTGCTGTTTTCCTTTATCCCCTGAGCTGACAGTCGGGAGCTGAGCACAAGGAGTATCTTAACAGTGGAGAGCCAAGCTTTGCATGATTGCTTAGAGATTCCATGAGGAGATTCAGCTGAAGACCCTCAACTGCTCCCATGCCAGACCTTTGCACATTGTTCAGTGATTCAGCCAAAGACCCTCCACCTCAAAAGCTTTTGTCAAGCTCCTGTGTGCCTGCTCAGAGAGATGGTGCACATCCCACAGGACTTTGCCTAACACAGGGGAAACAGAAAGCTGGTATCTGAATGCACAGGGCTAAGTGGGAAGTTCCCATTGTCCCGAATGTACATCATCAAACAGAACAGCTCCCTATACAGATCCTGATGCCACTGTTCAGTGTGCAGGGTAAATCCCACTCATTCATACCTAAAGCCTCCAGTGCTTATAATGTTGCACATAACTTGGTGAGAGATACCACCTCTCTCCATTGTCCGAGTCTCATCTGCACAACCTGCTCATCATTTGAAGTCCTCTCATCTCCTCTCCTAATCTCTTGAAACATTTTCTGTTACTGTTCACCATTGGCTTAAGGCAGACTGTGACTGGATCTTGTCTGACTTCCTACTTCACACCATTTTTCCTTGCCTTTAGTTCTAAACACCTCCTAAATCAGAGTTCCTCCTACTAGTCTCTGAAGTGCACATCCGATTTCTTAATCTGAAATCTTCCAAATCTTCTCACTGCCTAGGGTAAATCCAGGCACCATAAAGTAGATCATAAAGCCTATGGGAAGGACTCCTTCCTCCCTCTGCTGCACCAAGTCTCCTCCTCACGTCCCCTCCTGCCCAAGTACCAGTGGACACATATGGCAGATACAGAGTTGAGCAGTGAATGAAGGTGTTAGTAAGATAAAGTATGAGGGGTTCAAATAAGTAATGCAGAACTTACCAAGGATCACAGACACTTTGCAAAGTACAGATTGCTATTACATAGAGAAATGTATCCAAAGACATTTTCCCATACCAAATAACCAAAAATTTAAAAAAGTTAATGTACACGCTACCAGAGCTTTGATACATCAGTGTTGCCAGTTGGGAGGAGGGAAGATTGACTTGGATGGATGAAATAGAGTAATGAAAATATTCCTTACCTGCAAAATGTTCTTTTTTACAATTATATCTGTCTTTTATTCTGTATGATATTTGTCAAAACTGCATTGAACTAAATTGAGTGCATCTTATGTGTAAACTCTAAAGATGATTAAAACACTGTTGACTAATGTTAGGAAAAGTGGTAAAGATGAGTAATAACTTAGTTCCACCTTTCTGGAAGTTAATTTGCTTCTGCCTTTTAAAAAACAGTACTCTTAAACATGGTAATTCTCCTAGATAATGCCCGTAGGAAATAGTCATGAATTTAAAGATATACTATGTGTGCTATTATGGATTTTGACCCTGGTTAACACTGGAAAACAATGAACAATGAATTAAATTGATAATCTGTAGGAAGCCACTGCCAGCTCAGGAGATCCCTTTGTGTGAATCAGGATAAGGTGTCCCAGGCTTCTAAGGGGGCAGCTGAACTGTAGCACCACCTGTCCCCTTTACCTGGCTACCTCTGCACACCTGGGTCTCTGACCACAGCCTTGAAGCATACAGTGGTTGGCAAGACAGACACTGATGTCTGAATCCCTTTGAAGAACAGTGAGGGCAGTTGTTTGCAATGGCAAGTTAAATTTTTTTTTAAAAAAGGTAAAATTTTTTCAAAACTTTAAATCTCTTAGAGAAGACCTACTTGAAATGTAGATGGTCATTGACATGGAGAATCAATACTATCCTTTCCTTCTCTCCTGTCCCTAAAATTTCCCACTAGTAATTCTTTTCTAGTTAGGAATGTAGGTAGGTTTTGTTTTGCCAATTTACTGAAGCTCTATGGTGCTGACCCGCAACAGTGGTCTCCAGGCACAGGGGACCTGGGTATTTGTGTTAAGGGCCTGGCTGGCCTGAAGTAGAGGGGAGGGTGGCTTTGTGAAAGTCCCAACGATTCCTTCTATTAAAGGAAGTGTCTCTTGCCTTTGTCTTTGCTTCTTTCCTTTCTGCAGGTTTGAGACCTTTGAGGTAAACAGCTTCGAGCAGTTTTGTATCAACTTTGCTAATGAAAAGCTCCAGCAACAGTTCAACTCGGTATGTTAAGTTTATGGCCCTGGGGTTGGGAGACCCCCACACTCTTCCTGGGGTGATGCCCAGCCAAGGGTCGTAGCTTTGCCCTCACCTTCCCTGGGTTTCCTCATGGTGCCCCAGCTTTCAGAACTGGCTGTTCACTGCTGGTGAGGTCGCCTGACTGGCAGCTGTGTGGAGAAGGTAAACGATCACTTTTGATTTCCATTCATCAGCGTCTGGGCTGTTAAGGACTTTAAACAGTTGTGGGCCTAGTGTGAGGCCCCTTCTGATTGGTTGGATGGTAGCAACACAAATGTTTATTAAACTAATCAAAGAGAAGGTTTCATACGAATGGAAAAATCACTACCAAGCTCCTCTATTTTAGTCATAATGGTAATGAAGTGCCTAAACCTTTTTTAACAGCTCGCTGTCATCCTCCAGGTCCTAGAACTACTGGAGAGTTGGAGGGAAGTGTGTGTCTGCATTTCTCTTGCCTTGACTTTTTGCTTCTTTTCCTAGCATGTGTTCAAACTAGAGCAAGAAGAATACATGAAGGAGCAGATCCCTTGGACTTTGATTGATTTCTATGATAACCAACCCTGTATCGATCTCATAGAAGCTAAGCTGGGTATCCTGGACCTGTTGGATGAAGAATGTAAGGTAAAGCTGGTGATACTGTCATCAGACCGATTCATTTCTAGGCTTGAGTTTTGGGACAGTGAGCAGCTGTGTGATGCAAGGAGATGTGAAATCTCAAAGCTTGGATTTAATCTGTGATTATCCACCCTTGGTGTTCTAGAAGAAGCTTTGTTATCCATTGTACATACATTGAGTGTGATGTGGAGGTGTTATACTGGTAAATATATGCCTTTTTTTGGCATACATAATAGCACCTATTAGGAATTGGCATGACATGGTGGCACAAATTTGGTGCTTCAGATGTCCAAGATACCCAGAGAACCAGAATCTAGACAGGTATCTCCAATGAAGACTCAAAGCCCTGGATCATCCTTGCAGTGTGAAATGGCTTGTGATCGATAGGGTTTCATGGCACATTAGCAGGTGAGATTCCCACATTTCCCTCTGCCTGACTCTAATGAACTCTATGCACTGTGACAGGGAGGGCACCTGGCAGCCTTGGAGGTGTGCAGTAAGAGGATCTGAATTGTATCATTTCCTAACTTCTTTGGTTTTTAGTTTCCTGCCTTATGGATAGAAGGAAGTTGAGTTTGATCTTCACAGGCTCTGCCAGTTCAGTGTTTGACTGATAAGAGAGTCAGCAGTTCAGTCTCACAGTAATGGAAACTAATAAAAAGGTCTAGAAGCCACATGGAGCTTGGTATTGAAAGGGATGAACCCCATTGCTTTCATGACCTTTTCTCATAAACCTTTCTGGTAAAGGAAGGGATGTGGCCCAGTAGTTGGGGAATGGAGTGGATGAGTTTTCCTTCTAGTAGATCTTTCCCTTTTTTCACTAACTTTGAGATGAAGGGCAAGATTAATAAAACAATAGGTGACAGAGTGAAAATATACTGAATACTGTAGCTGGCACATTTTTACCTCCTAGCGTGTTTCAGTCTCCTTGGAGATGCGAGCTTTATCTTCAAAGTCAGTGTCCAGGCAGAAATAATTTCAGTTTGTAAAGTGCTTGTCATGTGTCATGTATTTGTTTCATCTTTGCTTTGTCAGGCATTTGTCTGGGCTTGCCCAACCTATGAGGTGAAGAATCAAGGTATTAAAATAATTGTTCCTAGATTGAGTAGCACTGGCTAAACTGCTTACATCACAACATAAGACCTTTCGTCTCCCTCCTGCTGTCAACTGCTCACCTTCCCGATCCATAGCCAACAGTCTTCTTCCTAAGCTCAGCCCAAAGCTAACCCCTTGTTAGTCTCTTGGGATTTCCTGTCAGTGACTGTCTCCTGCAGCTGCACATTCCCTACCCTACACCGAGTCCTGTGCAACACCCAGCTCTGGCTCAAGATGAACCCTGGTTTTCACTCTTCTTGCTGGCACAGCTCATGCACAAGTCTGAGGATACAGAAAGTGGACTGGCTGTCCCACACAGGTCTACCAGTTCTGTGATGGAAGTTAACTAACCGTAAGCCAGGACTCCGGGGAACACGGCCTCTCACACAACAACAATAGTGCTTTAGGAAATCCAGTTCTGTGACAAGCAGTTGCTTAATGGGTTTGCAGTGATTTACGTGCTTTTGGCTAGTAAAGTGGGGCTACTAATAGATTTGTTTTGGCTTGTCTTTGGAGGAGCTGAGAAGTGCCACCACCCAAGGGAACATCTCATAAGAATGTCAAACTAGAACACAGGGATCACTGGTCCAAAAGCATAGGGGTAGAGTTAGATGGGCCTCTGCCTTGAGGGTAACCCAGAGCAGCGTTGGACTCTGAATAAGTGATTCCAGGAATGTTCATAGAGCAGGTAGCAGTTGTAGAGAAAGCAAGACTTAGACAGGCAGGCCTACAAAACAGGCCATGTTTAACAGGTATGAAAAGTGACTTCCCCAAAGTATTAAACTTTTCAGCCTGAGAGAGTCACAGCTCCAGAGATGCCCCAGACTCTCCTGTCTTCTCTCCTCCTTCTGAACACACACCACTTGGGGCATCACTGTGGTGTCTATCTTACATAAAAGCTATAGGAAAATAAAACTATATCACTCCTGCTTCTGAAACTCATCACATGCCAAAAACACGTTATTCATATGCTAAGTGTTTAATGTTGAGGGAAATGCCTTGGAGAGGAGAAATTGACCTCCCTGCTGACTTGCAAGGGAGGAAGGATGATGTTGTACTTGAACCAGTGAACAGGGTTGGGGCCTGGAGTTGTTAGACTCCATAGCAGGCTGCGAGGGGCATGGGCTGCAGAGTGACTTTAAGGGGCACCCAGTTAAAGTGACACTGAGCTAAATGCACCCACTATCAAACCCCCCTCCCAGAACTCTTGGTTTTGTCCAAAGTCCAGGTTTCCTTTTGTGGAGCTGGTGGTACCCTCACCAGACAGAGGAATTCCCATGTTGTCGGTTGCAGCAGGTGATGCAGAATCCCTCAGGATGAAGCCTTTTGAACATGAGAGTTACCTCAGTCATATCCCTTTCCTCTTGTCTCTAAGATCTTCTGTGGATGAGAAAGAATAACGAGCACTCACTATGAATAGTTGAATTCTGTGACTCCATGTGACAGGTCACAAAGCCAAGAGAGGGTTGGACAGGTGGTGTGAAGCAGCCAGGGGAGAAATCACCAGAAAGAAGTTGCACATGGGGGCTTCTCCCCAGGGCCTATGATGGGCCTTAGAACTGCGGAGGAGGCAGAGGGACCAATCATCAAACTCCACGGGTTCCTGCAGGTGGAGAAGGCCCAGAATTTTTACCCAGATGCTGAACAAAGCACAAACCACACAGTGCTTCGGCTGTCCCAAACACCAACAAAGCGGTGTTTGTAGAAGTTTTAACTTCAGGCTGCTCTTGCCTAATCGCAAGCCTGCAGCGTTCTCTGAGGCTGCCATGGGGTGGAGGATGGGCTACTATAGTCAGATTGGATGCCCCATCCAGGGCCCCATATATCAGTGCCCTCCCTCTTAGAAGAACAAGTTAATCTGGGCTCATAAATTGTGAGAGGTCAGTGTATGTTTCCTTCTAGGCTTCATATTTGCATTTTAGCAGAAATCTTCCGGAAATGATGGGTTGAATCTTGGAAGCAACTTTAGTGAGTAAAAATACAGATTACTGCTGCAGGTAGACAGACAGTGTTGGAATCTTCAAAGACAGGCTCTACCCTGTATGGATTTTGTTTCATGGCACCCAGGTGAGGAGCTCCATAGTTGGACATTCCTGATCCTTGGTGTGGCTTCCTAGTAAGGTCAGGCTGAAGACCCTGGGGCCATTGCTGTCCTGTTTTCTAAACCTAGGCCATCCTGCTCCTGGAAGAGTGTATTCTTTTTAGATCAAGGTTATAGAGTCTTCAGTGCCCATAGAGGTTGCCTGAAGCTGAAAGGAGAGTCTGGCCTGAGCAAGCAGGAGATGGACTGGGTGTCCTGGAGCTCAGCAGTGGGAGAGGCCACCTGCTTCTGTTGGGTAGAGCAGTCCCAAGGGGATCATCAGGTCAGAGGGATAGTTTCAGTAAGTGGAGGTGAAGCCATGGAGATACCGAGTCTGACTTTCCTCCTGGAGGTGTGGCTGTGAGAAGCAGAGGCAGGGCTGCTGGGTGGGAGGCTGACTTGGAGGGTACCGCTTCTCCCCAAGGGAAGAGCAGGAAGAAGGGGCAGGTGTGGACGCAGATGCGATTCTAGATGTTACAGCAGTGGTTTTCCATCTCCTGCTTGAAAGCTCCATTTCCCTATGATGGAAGAAATGAGGCAAGTGCCAAGAGGCGGCAGGTCAAAGGCTTGCAGAGGCTGGGGGTGGGAGGAGCTGAATGGGGCAGCAAATGACTGAGTGTACAGTTTCATGTGTGAGATTGAGAAGTTGAGCTGGGAGCTCCCGACTAGAGCTGGGAGCAGTGCCTCAACCTATAGATGGGTGAAACTTGGTCTCACTTTTTGGCAGCAATACTGTTATACTACATTAGATCAGTAAGGCTTGGTGAAAGAAAAATGAGTTGCTATGTGAGCTCCTCCAGCCCCTGGGTGAAGGGAAAAAGAAGGAATCTACTTGAAACTGTCAGGAGCTGGTGTTCTGCTGAGCATACAGGGAAGGGGTGTGTGAGGTCCAAAGACTAAAGGACCCAAGCAGCACTCGGAGCTGCTGGGTGCAGAGGAAGTAGCTGCCTCTTTCCTGGACAGCTCTTTGGGATGCATAGTCCTGGGCCCAGCTGGGCTCTGTGACAGCAAGGAAGGTGCACAGTGTACTCCTCAGAGGCTGAGGGTCCACGGGTGCTTCGGCAAGTGGGGATGTGAGAGAGGCTGGCAGAGGTGGAGGCATCAGAGAGCCACAGACATAGGGAATGAAACAAGACAGTCTGCAGAGGCCGTCCCTGGGGCCAGTAGTCCGGGAGGACGAGGACAGGAAGTAGAGGTGAATAACTGTCTGGGAAGTCCTTAGCAGCCATCTCCTGTGTGCAGTTTTGTTGGGGGCAGGCTTTGCCCCCAATGACTTTTCTTCTTGAGGTTCCAAGGTTTGTTTAATAGCAAAAAGTACATCGCTAAATCCAGCTTGCTTTCCTGCTCTGTGGTCTTGGGCAAGTTACTGAACCTCTCTCTCCTTATCCTCTTCTCTGTGTACAAACACAGTGGCTAACTCATAGGCTGACATAAGGACTACATGAGTTGATACATCGCAAGTGTGCAGGAAACTGCACAGCAAATATAAAGCACTGCAACATTAGGTATTAGTATTATCTGTGACTCTTAACTGGCATAAATTCCTGCTGGTCCTTATTTCTAGTTGGAGGCAGGATAGGGGTAAAAAGAGAGCTGGATCTTTGTTAAGTATGTATACAGCATGACCTTGACTGTTGGTCTCCTCTGCTAATTAATTCATGCCAGCCTGAATTACCGAATATCTAGGATCATACATGGGGTCTTCTTGTGGAAGTCCAATCTTACCGTGAGTCTGCTTCTGTTACCAGCAGATTTAAGCGTTTACTTAGGTGAACCTTCTTAGAGTTCTGCTGCCATAGGTGTGCCAGACCCTCAAGGTCTGTGTGCTCCTGTCCTCAGCTTAACTGGTCCCAACAGCCCCACGAGGGTGACCTGTCCTTCCCCCACACCTGCTAGTTCTAAACAGAGAATGCTTGTACACAAATATAAAACAGTGTATATATAGAAAATGCTGAATAAAATATATTTTATTGTCTGCCTAACACAATTAATAGCCTCTTTCAATAAAGCATTTTCTTTCCTTGAGTTTCCTATAGCACATAGCAGTGAGTATTCAATACTGGTTGTGTATTCAATACAATGCACATTGAATCTTAGGAAAAATCTGTTTGCTTACGAAGGATTTAAGAAGTTTGTTCTCAACTATGTAAGCACTTTCTTTATAATACAAATTTTATTCGTTAACTAAGCAAAACCTTTTTACATAGCTAGTAAAGTAAAGCAGAGTCATGGGTGGTGAGGAACCACCTCTGAGAAAAGGATGATAGGACTGAGCCTGGGAGGAGGGAGTGCTTTTGTGCACCAGGCTCCACCAGAGCAAGCAGGCTCAACCTGCCATGTCACATGGCCCTGGAGGCTGAGGATTTAGGGAGAACGTGCATTGGTGCAGCATGAGGAGTGCTCATGGAGGGAGAGGTGCGTCCATGCTGCTGCAGGGAGAGGAAGCCTGTGTAAATGGCTCCTGGGTGGGGCTCTGCTCCCTTGGACCCTGGTCCATTCTCATCCTGTATGTGAACTTCCTGCTTTGCCAGCCAGCAGGCCCTCGACTTTTCAGCACACTTCTGTAAGGGACATCCCACACATGTTAGGCTGAGGGCCTATTGTGTAGGATCCTGAACATCATGATTGAGTCTTTCTTTCTTTAATCTAATAAAGGTCTTGATTTGAGCTGAATCCACCTTCCAGAGCCAACATACTAACTCTGTCCCTCCACTGTGACACTTTGCTTCCTTCTTCCTCTTCACAAAGCACTCTGTCTTATTTTGTGGCTCTGCAGGTCCCCAAAGGAACTGATCAGAACTGGGTTCAGAAGCTGTATGACCGGCACTCTAGCAGCCAGCACTTCCAGAAGCCCCGCATGTCCAGCACGTCTTTCATTGTCATCCACTTTGCAGATAAGGTGACTGTCCCTTTGCTGCCTTGGCCCTGCCTTAAGTAGACTCCGGTTTCTGGGCCAAGAAAGAGAGGTCCCTTCCTTTCCCTCAGGACCCCTCTCCTAATGATGGATATAGAGTTAAAAAAATATTTTCTAAATGAACTTCTTTTGAATTCTCAGATAGTGATATGCATGTAAATTAACTAGGGTTTGTTAAAAAGTTTGATCTGACCAGTGGATCTGGGCTATGACTGAGAAAAAGCACCACTGAGCCCTAATGAAGCCGTCTATTTGAGGAACTCCCTTGTAAGACAATATTTTCTTTTGCAAAGTGAATTCTCACTCAGTTCCCTCTGTGTCAATCCTAATTGCTAAGTTTGCATTTTAAGTGGGGACACCTATGAATTTCCCATCTACTCACAGCTCTTTTTAGAAAATCCATGTGGATGAGATGAAACTATACTAGTGCGTTGGTTTATGAACTGAATTTGTTTCACAATTTTGGGGAAAATGGTTACGTTTATACTTGTGTAGGAAAGATGGCCAAGGTTGTATTTATTGCCCAGTCTGTAGTTTGTGAACAGAAGCAAAATTTTGCTGAACACTTTTTTTGTATACCAAGTTGTTTAGAAACAGAATCCTCAGTGAACAAAGGTATCACTGTGTTCATTACTTAAACCTCTGGGGGCCGAAGCACTAACCGTTTGCCCTCCATTACTCTGGCCTCAGGTGGAGTACCTTTCAGATGGATTTCTTGAGAAAAACAGAGACACGGTGTACGAAGAGCAGATCAACATCCTGAAGGCCAGCAAGGTAAGAGCACCAGGAATGGGGAGTGGAGCGATATGTCCACAGCTGGAGTTAGGCTGAGGGAGCAGGGTCAGCCTCGCTGTGGGCTGCAGCAGTGTAGACACAGCGAAGGCAGAGATGAAGGGCCTTGGTGGTTACTTCAGTCTGAATGTGTTTGAGTAGAGCCTAAGGAGAGGATGAACGCGTGGAGGAAGGTAGGGTGAGACAGCTGGGAAAGATGCCTGCTGATGGAGGACACGAGGGGTGGAGCTCAATCAGGAGGAGGGAGGGCATGCGTGTGAAGGTGAAATGTCCCGTGTGGGTTAAGTAACCTGTCTGCCATCTCCTTCCTTCATATCCTGGTGTTCACATAGTTTCCCTTAGGGGTCAGTCTGCAGAGCCTCTCTAGAACCAAAGTCAAATGTAATTGGAAAGTGAGAGTTAAGGGTCACCTAAATCTACTCAGGAGTCTTTCATTTGTCTGGTTCTAGCTGTTTCCCTCATGAGCATAGCAAAAAGAGCAGATATTGTGTCCATTTTACAAGGAAAGGAAACAAGACACCCATTTCCACATACACTTGTTAAAGCACCTGCTTGTGAGACACCTCCTTGACCCACCTGTTCCTGTTCAAAGAGGAGCAAGGCAGTCTGTCTTGTAGTCCTACTTTTGTAGATTTAAAAAGATGATACCTCAAAGAGAAAGGAGGTATGAGGACAGCTACGGAGCCTGCACAGCGACATCTACACAGTGCACATGCTGCTGCCGGATCCAGCCCTTCAGAGGAAACCAAGGAGAGAAGTTGACGGGGTTCAGGAAGCTTTGTCTCAGACCTCATGGTGCCAGATTCACTGCAGGAGCCTGATAACACTGCAGAAGTGACAGATAAATTTCTCTTTGTAATAAACTTTAGATGAATGCAATAGTGTAAGATGATAGGATGGAGAAAATATACCCAATAAAGCAGACCTAAGGACATAAAGCCAAGTTAACCCCATGACTCTAGAGACTGAGGATTTAGGGAGAGTTTAAATTGATAGCAGTATGCAGACTGCCCAGGGAAGACCCCTCCTCTTTGTTATCTCTGGATATCTGGGATGTCAGAGAATGAGTCCCTAGAACAACTGACTGTGGGAGTCAGTCTATCTGGCATTTTGAAATTCAGTACAAGGGTAACTTCTTAGTTCCCCAAGTTTCCAAATCTCTGGCCCGTGATAGTGACATGGGAGTGGAGGTGGGAGGGGGTGAGAGGAGCCTCAGGCCATGGAGATGGAAGAGATTGGAGTGTGTGAGTCCTGGAGCACTGGCCCCCTCCGGGCTGTCCTGGATTGTTGAGAGGCCAGTCACGTCCCATGTGTCTGGGAACCTCTGTCATTTTAGACCTCAGTCAGAAAGGAGAGTTGGAACTTCTCACTAAATACAGGATTGGTTCTGCTCCGATGGTGATTGTTTTAATTTGAATAACTGTCAGTGATGCCAGAACCTGAAAAGGAACATTACCAATAAACGCTCTGAAAGATCATCTTTTGTCAGTAGCTGAGCTTGATATCCCCTCGTTTCTACTTAATAACCTTACCAAATATTTAACCTTTACCAGATATTATACCTGTTATAAACCAACAGGTATAGTTAACCTCATGGGTCTTGCTGTGGTGAAAAAGTTACAGTTATTACATATGTACAGAATGCAGAAAGATACACTTTTCCTTGAAGCCCAAGTTACAGTAACGCTGTGAAAGTCAGAAGCAAGCCGATCCCGAGACCACTCTCAGTTCAGTAGTTTACTAGGAGGACTCACAGAACTCAGCATGTACACTCGGGACTGTCATTGACTACGGCAAATGGACATGAAGTGAAAAGTCAAGGACAGGTGTATGGGGCGCATTCAGAGGTAAACAGGTACAAGCTGTCACCTGGTTTCTCCCAGTGGATTCACACAAATATGCTGAGTTCCCCTAAAGAAACAAGTATAAAGATACTTGTGAAATGTCTACTAGGGAATGTTGCCTGAGTCCAGGGTTGTTTTCAGGGACAGTTATATAGGTTCACTCCACCTTACATGAACCAAAATTCCAGACAGCCAGGAGGAAACCAGGTATTTAACATTTACCAAACTATCTGTACAGTCATTTTAGGCATGGACTACCGGTTTTACCTGGGAATGCTGAAAACCTTCCTGAAATCAAAGATTCCAAGCACCAGCCAGGATTGACCTTGTAAACAGGCCTTTCTAAGGATAGAAGTCTCCTTTTTGTGCAAGGGTATCATTTTATCATTGCGGGTACTGAGTTTTTATTGGAAATGAAATATAGACTCATAAAAATTCAAATAGTGCAGAAATGTATAAAAGCTATCTCTTCTACTCCTTGACCCATGTTCTGATGAATTCCTATTCTGCTTATATAAGCACATGGGTACATCTTTTTAAGATTAAAATAATCACAGTATATATACCTAGTCTTCTCTAATTTTTCAGTAACTATTGTATCCTGGTCATCTTTCCACATGAATACATATCTACTTTTCCTATTTAAACAACTGCTGGCAGTCTGCTATTTCAAATAAAGTGACAGGGAATGCCCTTCATGTATGTCTTTGCTTGCTTGTACAGTTGTCTATTGAGTAAAACTTTAGAAGTGGAATTTGTGATTCAACGGGCATATGCGTCAAAGTTTATAGGTGTCACTGAATTAGAAGGCAAGTAGGTCTGTGATTACCCTTAAAGGTAACATGCTCCCTTCTTATCTTCTGACCTACCCACCCCAGGTCTAGCTTTCTGCTCACCAGATAATATTTCTAATGAACCAGTGACCTTCTTGCTACCCTACTGCCCATCCCTGACTCTCTGAGACAGGGTGGTGGTGACCAGCACATGCAGATCAGCCAGGGTGGGGTCTGTGCTAAAGACCCTCACAAAGAGGTCAGCAGCTCCCCACCGTGAGCCTTGCTGCCCAGTTCAGACCTCCCTAAGACAAGTTAGAGATCGGCACTGGATCTCCATGAGCCTATAGATTGGCTCTTCCCCACAGATGGAGGTACAAACCGGAGAGGCATTCCCAAGTACACTGTCACCCAGGGGCAGTCAGCCATGTCTAGTAGCACCTGTCACTTAAGCATTTTCATCCTTATTGGCTAAACCTCTATCATTTCCTTTAACAAGTTCCCTCTGACTCAAACACCAGCAGCGTGACAATCCGATGGGCATCTTGTACCACTGGTGATACAAACAGATCTAATCACTTCTATTGGGTGTTTTTTACTAATAAAAAGCCATCTGATGGGACGGTCATGCGTCTGTAACCAGTGGTTCAGGCCACCCAGCAGCAAGACAGAAATTGTGGTCCTGTTGTGAAAATGTTTTAGTGTTCACAGCAGTTCTCTGTTAAAAGTGGAAAAATAAAGACTAGAATGGTACAAAGCCCTGTGTCATTAGTTAAATATGTAATGCCCAATTTATATTGTCTTTGTCTGAGCACAGCTAAATAGCAAATCTTTGGTTAAATGTACAGTTTTATTTTGTGTTATGGAAAGCTGTCACCTTTTTTCCTTTGTGTGGCACCCCTGATAAGAAATTAGCCACTTAGTGTGACCAATTAAGCAAAGTGAGATAGAAGACTCCAACCGCCTGCCAGCCACAGGGGTGTTGAGACACTCCCAGCAAGAGCAGTGAGATAAACGTGTTGATGAGAATGTAATTAGTCAAGCCAGTTCCACTGCCTCACAGCTTATAATGTAGCTAATTGCTTTCACATCTATAAAAGCTATAAATAGAGATTTAAAGAAATGCCTCTTTAAAACATGACTTGAAGCTATTAACAACATATTCATTTGTTTTAAATACTAAAGAATGATGATTTTTCCCTCTCATTTTTGTTTATTGTAGGAAAGAATATTTTATTAACTGGGTGAGGCATCTCCAAAGGAGAATATTTTTTCTCTGAAGTTGTTCTATTCTATACTCTATGTCCTGTGTCCTACGCTGTGTCTAGGTTGGGGGATAAGCAGTGAGTTGGTGTGCAGGCCAGGCATTGCAGGTCCTCCTGGGCCATGTTCTCGGCAGGCTTCCTGACCCACTCTTCGCTCCAGGCCAAAATGGCACAATGTGGCTCAGTCTTGTCTTAAAACCACCTAACCTGAGCTATGACCACCCCTAAGGTCCAGTGGTCACTGTGGAGTAGCTCAGACAAGGCCAAATGCTCTCCCCACTCCCTCTCCACTTTGTAGGACTTCACCTGTCTAGGAGTAATGGCGTACATGTGTCCATTGTTTTCTGCACTAACACATTCCTGAAAGGCTACACATCTGCTACTTAGAGCACGTTTGCTTTTTTTTTTTTTTTTTAATTATCTTTATTGGTACATTAAATATACACATCATGATTGCACTCCATAATGGGGATTTGTACCAATATAAGACACAACTTAATTCTCATTTTTTCCCATAGCCCCACCCACCCTACCACCCCCCCATATATATAAAATTTGTTTCCTTACTTTTATTTTAAGTTTAAAACTAGTTAGCAATATTATTGCGACAGTCAACATATTGTAAAATGGATGTTCTTAAATGTATTTGGAGTATTGCTTCTTCATGGATTTTGTGCTGATTGTTGAAATGCAACTACTGGTGCTCAGAAAAGCAGGTCTCAGTATAAAAGAACTTCCCACTGATCCAGTGGTGAGCACCACTCTCTTCCGGGGCAGACATGGGCGTGTTTGTCATCTTCCAAAGAGTTTAGCGCAGTCTTTCTCTGAAACCCATTGAAAACTGACACATAAAAATTTTCTGTCTAAACAGTGGAGATTTTTCTTCCAAAAGGTAGCATTTACAGTGTAAAAGAGCTGATTAAAAAGAACATGTGTTTTCGTTATGTTTACAGCCATAGTTAAATTATAATAGTGTGTATTAATTATACAAATTAATGGGTTTCTGTGGGATGTTCCCATACATGCACAGAGTGTTCTAATCTTGTCCACCACCTCTTGCTCCCCTTTCTCCTTTCCCTTCCCAGCAATCCCTCATCTACTTTCAGTTCTTTTAAACTTGTACATAGGAGAGAAAACATGTGCTATGTCTGTATCTTGCTTATTTTGCTTAGAATGTCCCCTAGTTCACCCATTTTCCAACATAGGGTATGATTTTATTCCTCTTTATGGCTGAATAACACTTTGTTGTGTATATTAACACACTATAGTGTCTTTATTCATTCATCTGTCATTGAGCACCTGGGCTGGCTCCAAGCCTTGCTGTTGTTAATAGTTACAACAAACGTGAGTGTGCAGATAGAGTGGCGTTTTTTGGTTTTGTGTCTTTTTTGTTCCTTGTTTTTGAGAAAGGTCTTGCTATGTAATTCTGATTGGCCTTGAATTCACTAAATAGCTTAGGCTGGCCTCAAACTCATGACAGTCCTCCTGCCTCAGCCTCCTTAGTCCTGGGCTTACAGGTATGCATTGCCACACCCAGCTGCAAGTGTAGATCTTTTTTTTTTTTTTTGCAATTGTAGTTTTTAAAAATAAAATTCTAGTCAAGAGATCCTCATCAAATTCTACCGTGTCTAATTTAGTTTTACATGTTTGTTGTAAAGGAAATCTCTTTTCTTAAGAGCACAGAAAATAGGTGTGATTTCCAGGGTAACAGCTAAGCAGACAGCTGTAATTGATGTTTCTTTAAACTGTCAAATGGTCTTTACAAAGTGTTTTCATACTTCTCTAAATCCCTTTTCAAACATTTGCCTCAGGTTTTTAAAATCTATACATGAACTTCAGTAGCAGAAAATACCAAAGCCAATACCTATGAACACATTTGCAATAAGTGACAAGCACAGTTAAGGAAGTGCTTAATTTGTCTGAATATGTTACTTATATTATATATAATATATATATTATATAATATATATATATATTATATATAATATGTGGCTTATTTCTGCATGAGAAGGAAGCAACATTTAGAAAGGCCATGTGGACCCATTTCCCAGGCTAACCATGATGTGAAGGACTTCATCCCCCATCAGCAGCTGATAAACAAGCTTCTTCTTAGCTCAGAAAGCTTAACCCAAGAGAGTGGGCTGAAGGAGTCTTTCTTCTCCTCACCCAGCAGAAGGGCAAGGGTTTGTGTATAAATCTTTTGTCCAGTAACTACTTTTCATTGTAATTTGGAGTTTGTTTATAATTAGGATACACCTGAGGATCCCTCTGTATCCCCACCCTCGGGTTGGTGGCTGGAAAGGGGCTGTAATGGATAGTTTTTGACTAGGTCCTTGGTTGTTGCCTGTAGCCTGGGATGACACAGGATACCTGATTTTTCTGTCTGTGGTCAGCCTAGAGGGCACTGATGGCCACTGAGTATAAAAACAAATCCTAAGTTGAATCTGAAGTCTGTACCTCTTTCCCAAAGTTAATGTCTCTAAGAACTCATTTTACCTCTTCAAACACAGTCTTAATGCCAGATTTCTATAATTAAAATATGGCGTATAAAACAAAATCTAGATTGTCCAGACTGCACCTCAGTCATGTTTCTTTCCCAAGTAGAGCGCAGGGCCAGCTTAGGTGAGAGTCTGCCTTGCACAGCTTTCTACTTCTGTTCTGAAGTTACAGATCCCTTCACCAATGGATTAAAAAGCATTGATTGCTTCTCTGATGGAAGCAAGGAAGGGGGCTGAGAGTTTAAAATGCTTATTAGTGATCTGATTTCAGATTTCCTCGTGGGAAGTTTGATACGTTTCTGACTTTAGCATTTAACAGATCTTTTGCACATTAAGTTACTGTCTGTGACATCTCTTGGCCATTCCTACTCATGTCACAAACATCTTGGGAATTTCATCTTAGAAAGTGTATGTATTAAAGTAATGAGGTGAAATTGTGCTTTAGTACGACAGACTGTCAGAAGGATATCTTTAAAATGTGAGCTTTCCCCGAGGCTTCCATTCTTTTCCCGTGGAAGTTTCTCAGTGCCGATCCACCCTTGCTCACATGTGCGGGGCACTCTGATACTGTTCTTGAGTCACCCTGGGCTGGCTGTGTGCTCCTCATCTCCAGTCCCTTTTTTCCCTGCTGTGCCCTTATGTCCCAGTTAACACATGCTGTGGTGGTTTTCTGCCATATATTGTGGGCCAATGAGTTTATACAAGGGGAGTACTGGTTAAAGTTTGCATTCAGAGAAAACTCTGGGCAGTGGTTGGATATCTCCTGATGTGAAGCAGTCCAGAAGAGAACTCCGGTGACTCTGAAGCAGGGCTGCAGCAGGCCTAATTTGTGCAGAAAGGATTACATGCACTGAACAATAGACAGAGCCTGAGACTTTACTGAGACAGGAGTTAGATAAAGACATTATCCTTAATTTCAGAAAGCAGTAGTTGAGGGCAGTTTTTCAACCTGTCAAGTTTGGAGTTGTCAGAGGAACATCCACAAGAAGAAAGATGCTGAGCAGAGCTGGAAATACCGTCATAGTGATAGAAAGAGAGCCGACTGGAGAGGTGGGATTGAAAGGAAAAATGGAAGCCTGTGGACACTGGCCAGGGAATGAGTGAGTTTTGGAGAGAAATTAGCAGATCTTGTGAACAGCAGTTTGGAGGAGGGGAAAGCAGAAGATGAACCAGTAAAAGGTGCTGGAGAAGAAATGGGGAAGACAGGGAGGAACAGGAGGAGGCAGAATCAACACAGCTGAAGAAAGGCCTCCAGGAAGAAGGAATGGGCTGGGTTGGAAGCCTTGGAAGAGGACAGATAAGATGAAAAATAAAACCATTTCTGGTCACTGCCCTTTGCAAGGAGAGTCCCCACATGGTCTCTCAGGAACCATTTCAGGAGTGAAGAGAGGAGGTATGAGGACTCCGAGAGGCTCAGGTAGGACTGAGATAGGTCAAAGGACAAGGTATATTGTCTTTGGCCACCTTGTTAGGCAGCTGACTACACTGAGAGAGAAGGGATAGAATTACCCATTCCAGGCCTGTACAGGAGCTCAGTTTGCTTTTCTTGGGAATATGGTAGCATTCTCCAGTGCTGACTGGTGCATCGGCGAGGTCGCCAGCAGTGAGAGTGGACTTGAGCCTCTCACAGGATGGTCTGTAGCCCCTGGGTGGTGCCTGCATTTGTTTATTATTGTGATGCTGGGCATTGAACTGAGTGCTAAGCAAGCACTCTACCACTGAGCTACAGTTCTAACCCCAATCTGTGGTTATTTTAGATGGAGCTTAAAACTCAGGCCAGAAAATTAAAGAACCACAACCTTTATTTGCTTATCAAACACTACTAAAAAGTGGAAATCAAGCAGCTCCAGTGGTTGGTATTTCAGTGAGAAATAGAGAGTGCAGAGGAAGAATTAAAACACACATGGAGCCTGATACATTTGTACATGTGATCACACAAGTACACGCAAAGTTGTCTCCTTGCCTTGTGAACCTCTGACTAGCAGCTACGCTATGTAGCAATTACCCCTGACTAAAACTGAACTTTAAAAATATAAACTATTATCAAAGAGCCATGTTGGAAAAATTAGTTCTTGTGGTTTTTATTTTAGTTTTAAATACATGATATAAGGAACAAGTCTATAACTTTAACCAACACCAGATACTGCTTTTGAGCATTAACTGTTATAACCTTGTGTGTGTAAGCCAGCATACTCAGGCTCACCCTCTCTGATTACAAAGCACCCTTGCAGAAGACTAGGCTTAACACTTGGTGAAAATTAACACTCTATTTTGTGGAATTTTTGTATTATTTATTATGCAAAGAATACCAGACATCATCAGATGGAAGAACATTTGCTGAGCCAAGTATCTGCATTTCCCAGATTTTAAATAGACATGTTTCAAGTTCTGGCCTGTAGTTCTATGCCTGTCCTGGTAAAATCAGGTTTCAAGAAGCCCTAAGAGAATGAGGTGACCGTGATGGTTATTTCCCAACTCACTTCATCCCGCAGCATAATTACCTAATGAAGTGGTAGAACCTGCCTTCAAATGAGCTGTCACGTGAGCTATCAACCAGGTCCTGAGAAGAGGTCTGATGTGCCAACAGCACCATCTTGCTCCTCTGTCTGGACATTCACGCATTCGTGCTCATTCATGACTACCTTATGTGACATCGTGACTGCATTGTCACATAGATGGGAGGGGAAGGAGAGGAGTGAGATGAGCCAGGGTGTGCAGTATGTTGTAAGAGGAAAGGCCTGTATGTGTTGACTAGTCTCTGTAGACTTCTAAGAGTCTTTGAATACATCTGAAATATAGACCTGCAGCACTGGCGCAAGATGCAATTAGATTTTTTGTAAGTTTTGGCCCTGTCCATAATGTGATCCTTCTATTTTACAAGCTATCAGTATGACAGACTACTTTAAATGTTCTGCAGGTGCCCAGTGAATCCTCAGTTAAACTAGAGCTCAAATTCTGGAAGATTCTAGGGAGTTAAAACAGAACATGATTAGTGAAGGAGTTGGCCATCATGCTCTTTAGGACCTATAAACTTTTATAAAGGTGATGTTGCACCTTGAGTACTTAACTTACATCAGCCTAACTCTTCTGCTCTGAATTTCAGGGCATGTTATCAGCTGAAGGATTGTTTCTTGGAATGCCTTCTTATGTATTTGATCATGATTGCAAGCACATCAGAGACAAAAGCTGTGCTCTGGGGCTGGGGATTTAGCTCAGTGGTTCCAGTACCTGTCTTGCAAGCACAAGGGCCCGGGTTCAGTCCCAGGTAACCACATACAACAATGCCGGGTATGGTGACTAACACCCACCCGCAATCAGAACCACATACCACATAGTGCTGGGTGTGGTGCCTCATGCCTATAATCCCAGTACCCGGGAGGCAGAGGCAGGAGGATTGTTGTGAGTTCAGGGCTCACCTAGACTACATAGGAAGCTCAGGACCAGCCTGAACTACAAAGCAAGACCCTGTCTCAAAAAAAAAAAAAAAAAAAGAAGCTGTATTCTGAACTCTTTTGTATTTCCACTTCCTTAATATCACCAGTGTAAATGACAAAGTACCTTTGAGCATTGCAACAAGCTCTGTCCTAGCTTTCCAGGGCTCTGGCCCGCGCTCATCCATTCAGACGCAGTCAGGAACTTGAAGCAGAATTTTTGTAGGCTCCTTTTCCCCAAGCTCTTGTTTCTTCACCTACCACAGCAGGTGAGTCAATCTTTATAGTTGTTCTCGATCTAAAATTCTGTGCTGCTTTTTCTTTTCAGTCCAAAAATGACTTCCTTAAGCATCTGCATTTGTACAGGTTACATAAGTTTTTCATATATGACCTAATATTTGAGTGCTTACACCAGGGCACACTTCTTGTGCTCATGTGGATTCTCCCTGGATCCTCTCCTCAGCCTTCACCCTCCCTGGGGGCAGAGGTTAGGGGCTGTGGTTTTAGCACAGACCTCCTGGGTGCTGAATGGGTCAATGCTCTGGAAAGAGTCATAGGTGATATAGGACTGGCCCTGGAAAGATGGGCCTCAGGATAAACAGGAGGAAGCAGTGGGGTGTTTCTGTGAACAGAGTTGTAAAGGTAGAAATACCAAGTGTGGTGCTGTATGGAACAGTAGGGGGCTCAGCATGATTGCTTCATAAAATGTCTTTTTTGTTGTTTTTTTGTTTGTTTGTTTTTTGTTTTTTTGAGACAGGGTCTCACTTTATAGTTCAGGCTGGTACTGAACTCAGCCTTGAACTCAGCAGTCTTCCTGCCTCTGCCTCCTGAGTGCTGGGGTGACAGGTGTGAATCACCATGCCCAATTTTGTTGTATGTGGTTACCAAGGATAGAACCTGGGTCTTTGTTCTTGCAAGACAGGTGCTGGAACCACTGAACTAATTCTCCGGCCCCTGCAAAGTGTCTTTTGAGGGAGGATGAGTGGAATCAAATTATGGAGTCCTTGAATGCCAGACCAGGGGGATGTTCAGACATCATAATGGAAGAGGAGGGAAATCTACATTTAAGTGGAGTCTGAAAGAAGTGGGTTCAGGTGGGTTAGAAGAAGTGGAGCCTGAAGTCTGAGGCCATTGGCAGCCTCTGGTCTGTTGGTGGAAGCAGCAAAGTTGGCAAAAGGAGCCTGAGTTCTTTATCCTCTGCACTGGCAGGTTCTCGTTAGATGCCTTGCAGTACTTTGTACTAGCCCAGCACTGACTGCACAGAGGTGCTAGCAGAGCGGTGGTCTGGCTCTGAGGCTGAGGGCCTGGTGGCCAAGACTGTGCCACCATTTCTTCATCCAAGGTATCTGCCTGCACCTTGCTGCAGACAGATGTTAACCCAGACGAGCCTCATAACTGAGACCTTGTAACAACCCCGTGCACCACAGTCTTATACCAAAGCTCAGTGTTGCAAACCCAGGAGTGTGAGAAAATGACATTTAAACATAGTCTTGTGTGAATAGTCCTCTACTTCCTACCATACCACATGGAAATGAAAGTATGCCCATCTTATAGGAGAAGGTTAAATAAGATTGTCAGAAAAAGCTACTTTTGTTCCAACATTTTAAAAAATTGAGGCATTGTTCACATATCACAATACTCACCTTTATATGTAGAGAGAGGAGGGTTTCTGGGGATTGAACTCAGGGCTTTCACAGTGAGCAATATCCCTAGCTTAAAATAAAATATTTGAAATAAGATGTCACTAAGCTGCCAAAACTAGGTTCAAACTTGGGATCCTCACTGGTGTAACCACTATAGAGATCAGTGTGAAGATTCCTCAGAAAACTAGGATTAGAGGTTCCATTTGACCCTGCTTTTCCCCTGCTAGGGATATACACCTAAGAATTAAAAGATTCGTATCATAGCAACATTTGTGCACCCATGTTCATAACAGCTCAGTTTGCAACAACTAAATCTTGGAAACAACCCAGATGCCCATCAACTGGAGACTGGATAAAGAAGATGTGGGGTTTTTGTTAAATGGATTATTACTCTGCTATAAAGAATGATAAGTTTGAGTCATTTGTACTCAAATGGACGTACCTTAAGGACATACTCATAACTGAAATAAATAGGTCACAGATATGTAAATACTGTGTCTTTTCTCTGGTATCAGAAACTGAAGATATAAATGAGTTCTAGAGTGTATGGTAGATTCTGTGAAATAGAAAATATTAAAAGAGTAAAGGCGGGTAAAGGTATATAACATGGGGAAAAATGTGATAGTGAAAAAAAGAAAACAAAGGGGCAAAGGGTTGTAAGGTGGGGGAGGAATGAGAATTAAGTCGTGTCATATACCGGTACAAATTCTAAATGTTGGTTGTGATCATGATGTGCATAGAAAATGTACCAATAAATTCAATAAATTAATTTTAAAAACTTGGGATCGTCCTCCCTTAGCCTCCCAGAGTGTCACCACACCCAGCAAAACTCAATTTTTGAAGTATACAATCTAGTAGTTTTTAGTATATTTAACAAATTGTGCAACCATCACTGTTACAAATTTAAGCATCTTTTCATTAAGAAGAAACCCTGTATCAGTTAGCAGTCACTCCATCTTCTTCCTGTACCTGCCCCATCGATCATTAAATCACTTTCTCTTCCCTAGAATCTCGTATACTGTATATGGAATGACACAATATGTGTTCTTTTGTGTCTGGCATCTTTCACTGAGCATGTTTATATCATAGCATGAGCTCCTTTCTATTGCAACTACTATTCCACAGTGTGGACATATAACACGTTGTGTCCGCTCCTCGGGTGATGGCTATTTGAGTAGTTCTAATAGGTTGCACTTACAACTAATGCTGTTATAAATGGTGTACCAGGCTTTCTTAGGAAAGCCGTTTTAGAAGGATTTAAACAATGTGAAATGCCAGCTATCTAATTCTCATTGTTCTTTCTGTGATTGTTCCCAGTTCCCATTAGTAGCTGACTTGTTTCACGATGACAAGGACACTGCTCCTCCTGCTACCCCCGCTGGGAAGGGGTCGTCTTCCAAGATCAACATCCGCTCGGCCAAGCCCCCTTTGAAGGCCTCCAACAAAGAGCACAAGAAAACTGTGGGCCATCAGGTTAGCCCAGGCTCATGGGCAGGAGCCATGGTCTGTGGCATGTGTGGCAGGGCTGACTTCTCTGTAGATGTGGCTGTCAGGGTGGACAGGTCGCAGTGGCCACAGTGCCCATGCCCCTGGTCACCTAGGCCAAGCATTTGTCTTGTAAAGAGGAAACTCCCAGACTTCTACTAGGAGACTAACAGAAGAAAGGGAGGGGAAATGAGGGCAGCCCTAATCCATACCTTCATTGCCAAGGGCATCCACGGTGATAAGCATGTAAGGGATAGGGGTCACCTCTGCAGGGTAGAGAGGAGAAGTGAATAAGCCCAGGGACTGAGAGGCTGCCAGGCAGCTTCTCCCTCCTTCTGAGGCCCCTGGGGCATCTCCAGAGAGAAGCCCCGGCTGCCACCACTTGCTGTTATTCCTGTGGACTTGCCAGTTCTGATGTCTGACACAGACGCAATTGTGCCTCAGAGGCTCCAGTGTTAGACATCAAGGCTGCGAGGCACCGGTGCAGAGCCATCTACTCTTTCATCAGTCAGCACTCAGTTGCCTTTTCATCTCAGTTTATCCCCATTCCTGGGATATAAGCTCATTAAGGAGTGGTCTCTGCTCCTGCGGTTTGTGTAGGAGCCCTGCTCAGGGGAGGACTTGAGTTTTAGTCTCAGCAAGGTGGCAGTGTCAGCTAGATCTGCTCCCAGGTCCCTGGGGTTCTTCCCTGGTTCTTTTAGACTAACCGTAATAATAGTAACATCTGCCACTATCACAACCAACTTATGAGAGTTTTTTTCTTCTTACATTCAACAAGATATTAAAAATAACCAAATGCTGGCTTTTGCCTTCCCAGTTCCGCAACTCGCTGAATCGCCTCATGGAGACCCTAAATGCCACCACACCACACTACGTCCGCTGCATCAAGCCCAACGATGACAAGCTGCCCTTTCAGTAAGTACCTGCCGGGCAGGGGCAAGCCTGAGACCCTCACCCCTCCTTGGAGGTCCAGGGGGTGGGACGGGCCCACTCTGGGCTTCTGCAGCGTCCATGGTGACTGGCCAGTGGGTGTCTGTGTGAGCACAGGCCAACAGGTGGTGCTGAATGGCACCTGCCACTCTTCTGAAATGGAAAGAGTGATACATTTTGTGGCTGCTGGGAGCTTTGCGGTAGTGTATAACCCCTGATCAAGTGTGAGCATCATGTATGAATGTGGCATTAAATGTGGAAGGCTGTTCCCTCTAAGAAGGTTGAGTTCTAACACACAGGACAGCAGACATGGTCGGGAAGGCATTCCTGGCACTGAGCAGCCCACCCTCAAATAGAACACAAGATCCTGCTTCTCCACCGCCCCCGTGCTGTACTTCCAGGTTGTCCACTCTTGCTTCTCCCTGCTTATTGCTTCTGCCTTGAAAGTGTTCCTCACAATACTGTCCACACTCATCTGGCTGACTTCAGATCTCTGCTGAGAGGAGCTCCTCATGATACCTGTCCGTTGTCAGTTTCTGCCAAATTCCAGACCAGGTTGCTGCATGCTGCTGTGGCTTTCCTAGCCACCTTACCTTCCACATGACAGACCCTGCACTCTTGGTCTTTT
>PVIR01003055.1:0-93631 GCA_004026965.1 Petromus typicus | reverse complement strand
TTTTCCCACATTGTTGGTTGCCTGTTTGCACTGTTGGTGGTTTCCTTTGCTGTGCAGAAGCTTTTTAAAAGAATGAGGTCCCATTTGTTGATTTCCTCAGCCATTTCCTGTGCTATAGAAGTTTTGTTCATGAAGTCTTTCCCTAAGCCAATGTCTTCAAGAGTTTTACCTAACCTGTTTTGCAGTAGGTTTAGAGTATAACTTCTTTTTTTATGTTCTTTCTTCTTAATGTATCTGGAAAGTCATTCCATCTCGTAAAGGTATCTCATGGATCCCATGAGAGTGATCCATCCCCTTCATTTCATGATGCACAATATTCCATTGGGGAATGTACGATGATTTATTTGACTAACCTTTATTAGTGGGCATCTGAGTTGTTTCCAGACTTTGCTATTACAGGTAATGCCACAGTGAACACCCTTGTGGCTGAATAATTTTATATTTCTGCCAGTGAATTTTTAAAGTGGTTCTTGGTGGTAGTATTGCTGAGTAAAAAGTTAAGAAGGCACTTTGAATTTTCTCAGATATTATAAATTCCTCTTTATAGACTATACCACTTTCTAGTTCATCAGCAGCATGTTGGGTATCTAGTTCTATATAGACTCACTGTAGACTTTGTTGTTAAACTTTTGTATTTATATCAGCCCTATAGGTAAGCAATATCTAATATACTTTTAAATATATTTCCCTAATTATTAGGAATATTGTATTTTTTAAAAGCCATTTATATTTTTTTCTGTGGCTTTTATATGTTTTGTACAATTTTTATTGTGTTGTGGGCCACTCCTCCCATAGGTGGGGGCTTTTTATATTTCAGAGATAATAGTACTTTGATTTAAATTGCTACTATTTCTCTAGTTTACTGTTTGTCTTTTGCCTTTTTTTTGAGACAGGGTCTCGCTTTGTAGTTCAGGCTGACCCTGAGCTCAGCCTCAAACTCACATCACAGCAATCCTCTTGCCTCTGCCTCCCGAGTGCTGGGCTTACAGGCGTGAACCACCACGCCCGGAACTGTGGTATGTGGTACTGATTGCTGCTGGGCATGAGTCTCCATGCCCAGTATGGTATGTGGTTACCGGGGATCAAACCCCTTTCAGGCCCTTGCGCTTGCAAGACAGGTGCTGGAACCACTGAGCTAAATCCCCGGCCCTCTTTTTGACTTTTTATGTTAGGTTATTTTTTGTTTGTTTGTTGATATTTACAAGTTTCATATAACTAAATTTTTTCTTTTTATTGCTTCCAGATTTTGAGTCTTAGCTACAAAGATGTTTTCCCACTTTCAGATTATCAAGGAACTCAGCCATATTTTCTGGTATACATGTATGACTTCATATTTTATATTTAGATCTCTGATCTACTTGATACTTGTTCTAAATGTAGTGTAAAGTGTGAATCTAATTTTATCACTTTCCAAATGTCTGTTCTGTTGCCTCAGCACTTATTTCTACTTATTGTATGTTAGAGTATTTCTGAGCTTTCTGTTCTGTTCTTTAATCTATAGCAGTAATAGTGTTTTTATTATAGACAAATATTTTGCCACTTTGTTTTTTATCAGAATTAGGTAAGAACAATAATTAATAGTGAGACATCTGATTCCTTATCTCCCTCCCTACCACTACCACTACCAAATAGAATTCTCATACGATTATATATGTGTGTATATGTATGTTTTAGTCCAAAATCTATGTTCTCTTTTGTTCTATATCAGTGTAAAGAATGTTAGACAATAAATTAGGAATTTAGCCATGGAGCTCTTTCTAGGCAAATCAGCTTGCTTGTTGATTTGGCTGTTTCCAAATCTGGTTAATGCTGCTCTGGTAAGAGTGCCGCTACTCTGTGGTGTGACATCTGTATTTCTTTAATTCCCTGTGCCTTGTTTTTTTGTTCTCTATATTCATAAAATAAACTTCTAGATCTCTGATTCTCTAATCTTTTCTCTAGATTTTTCTTTGCTCCAGCATGTGTGTGTGTGTGTGTGTGTGTGTGTGTGTGTGTGTGTGTGTATGTGTATTTGAGACAGGGTCTTGCTATGTTGTTCAGGCTGGCCTTGAACTCACTATATATCCTATACTGGCCTTAAACTCATGGTGATCCTCCTATCTCAGCCTCTCTCGTGCTGGGATTAACTGGTGTGTACCACCATGCCTGGCTTGCTTCAGGATTTTCTTTAATATTTCATTCATTAGCTTCTCTTTCTTCTGTGGATTAAGCAAGGATTGCCATCATTTGACTGCTTAGTTTCCACTGACCTCAGTGGAAAAATTGTGTATAGTCAGTGTGAAATAGATTTCCCCTGGCACTTCTGTAAAAAGCAAAAGACAAACAAAAACATGCAGGTGGTATTGAATCTGTTCTGTTGTACAAAGACCAAAAGGAAGGAAGCTATGTGTAGAGTTTAAAGAACTAAAGCAAGACCATGGCCATGTCCTCGGCTTCTATTTTATCTGAGAAAGCCAGCATTTCTCTATATTTCCTAATACTTATCCTTTAAAATTTCAAGAAATAAGGTGGAAATAAAAGAGCAAAAACTATGTAAAGAGCTGTTTGCATAACTATTTTGTATGTGAAATGGGAAGTGTTAGGATGCTTCAAGGAATGGCAAAGATGTGAGCAAATATAAAAACATTGTTCATTCATTTATCCTAACTAAAATACTTAAAATGTAAAAGAATAATGAAAAAGTCTCAAATTCCTGACTGCTGCTGGGTAAATTTGCCTTAAAACTCTATATTTGAAGCCAGGAATGGTGGCACATACCTGTAATCCCAGCACTCAGAGGCTGAAGCAGGATTGCCAAAATGTGAGCCCCTGCGTGAGCCATACAGTGATTTCAAGGCCTTCCTGAATTATATAGTGAAATCTTGTCTCAAAACCCAAAACCAAACCCTAAAAAATGCTAAATTTGAGCTAGGCATGGTGGGGCATGCCTGTAATCCCAAAGGCGGGAAGATTTCAAATGCAAAGCCAGCCTAGCCTAGGTGGTTTGACAAGATTCTGTCTCAAAGATAAAGGGTTAGGCTCAGTGGTAGAATCCTTGCTTAGCATGTGTGAGGCCCTAGCTTTGATCCTCACAACCACCAAAAATATGCTAATTTTGCAAAGCACTTAATACAAATGTTTTTAATGTGAAAGACAGAAGAGAACCAATGTAATGTGATAAATGTCATGCTTTGTCAGAAAAAGTAAGTGGCTCAAGGAAGTGCTCCTTCAGATTAAGAGTATCATTGGTCAGTAAGGAGTGGCTTTGAAGATTAAAGGACATGCACTGGGTATAAAATTTCAATATCCAAAAGCCTACTGGTTTTTATTACAGGTGGGGCTTTTTCAGTTTCTGGAGACTATTGCTACAATATTTCTGTTCTGAAAACTCCAAAACTGTAAGAGCTTCTCCAAGGCTAAGCTACCAATAAGACTATGATGTCTAATTCTAAGTGACTTTCCCTGGGGCTAACGTGGAGAGAAGGAGGATTTCTTGGACAAAGAAACACTTCTGTGACAGCAACAAGTGTTGTCACAGCCTGGAGTCCGTGTCTGGTGTGACCACTGTCCACCTCCACTTCACCCAAGATTTATCAGTCGTCAAGTAGTGGGTAAAAGATAAAATTCTACATTTTTTAAAGGTAGTTTAAAACAAGTTTAAATGTATATTTATAAAGTGGATCCTTCTCTCTATTCCTCCCTTCCTTTGTAAGACTTATTTTGTTTGGTTATTCAAGACATATGATGAAGAAACTTTTAAAATAGTTAGCTTTAAAATTTGTTCTCCTCCACCATAATAGGAAAATGTCTGCATTTTATTGTATACATTCATACTTTTTTTAGGATGTTTCTAACCCAGCCCTCCAGTTAGATGTTTTGACAGGAAGGCAAATAAAGAAAAATTTCTCCTTCTTTGAACATGCACTTTAATCTCTCATTCTCATAAACTTGGAATATTTATTTAGCATGTGCAGTATTAACTTGAAACTTGGAAGTATGCATTTAATCTCTTTGCTTCCTATACTATGAAATGGAAAAATACAATTTTATATATTCAGAATAAGTGTATACACAACATTTCACAGAAAAAAAATCTATTGAGCAATAAACGTATGTACACTGCTTGTTTCCAAAAATGTTGTTACTGACATTTATATCATCTACACATGTAAAATATACTGTGTGAAAGATAGGAACTATTGATAAAAATATCACTGTTAATATAACTTTAAAAATTCCACTCATACATATGAGATTTAAGCAGATTTCCGACAATTCCTGAATAAAAATCAAAGTTGGCTGCTTTTTATCACTTTATGTACTTTATCACATGAAAGACAAAGGATGGAAATGTTTAAGGATGAAAGTTTAGCTAAAGAACAAGTTATAATATTTATAACAATTCTGCAGGTAGGGATGGCAGGAATTAGTTCAGATCATGATCAGTGTCAAGAGAAATAGAGATGTCCTGACAGTGAGTGTCACTGGAATCTTCTTGATTTTCTACAGAATCTCCTTCTGGCAGGGACAAGCTAAATGACTCGGGGGGCGGTGGAAATGACTGTTCGATATCAGTATTAGGGTCTTCACAGGCTTGATTTAGTCCTCCCAGGGGTGATTGGAGATTGGTAGAATCATTTGGAAGGGGAGGAAAAATTATCATCGTGGGTTTATCAGACTGATTACTCTCCTGTCCTTCCAAATCAAGAAGGGGAGGTGGCAGAGGCAGATCTGTATCATCCGAAGAAGAAATAGCAGTACCAATTGTTGACCTATCAGCACTGTTCTCTGATGTACCATTTACTTGATCTTTTATTTTCTCTGTTTTAGAGTTGTTGGTGTCTTCAATATTTTCACTTGATTCAAACAACTTAACTTCTAAGTCATCAGCTAAAAGTGTGCTTTTGTTTGTTTTCCAATTCATAAGTGAAACAATTGATGTACGTTTTGTGGAAAGTTCATTTTCTCTAATATTATCCATACATATGTCAGGGGTTTCTCCATCAGCAAATGGAGACCTGCCTGCCCAATTATGATCATTTAAAACTGGTTTTCTCGAGCATTTCCAAAGTACGATCATGATTATAGCTACCAACAAAAAAGTCAGAACCGTACCAATTAATATGGCAGCTGTTGAACTGTGATCTGTTTTTTTAATAACTTCTTTGTCACTGGTAGTTTCTAAAATGAATCCTGGTGTAATCCTAGGAAAGTTTTTAACTGTTGATGTTGGAGATGTGGATGGATTACCAGCAGTTGGCAGTACTGGTGGTTTTCCAGAAGAGGTATGAACAGGTGATGATGATTGTTGAGTAGAAGGATAGACAAATGGTGTTGGTGGTTGTGTGGCTGAAGAAGATGGTAGCTCTCTGGCAGAAGTTAATACAGGCCTTGCTGTTGATGGGGAGGAGATGTTGACCCTTGGGGTTTGTGGTCTGCTGATATTATAGGCAAGTGATCTAGCAGAAATGTGAGCTACTGGTTTTGGAGAAGAGTCCAAAATGGTTGGTGTTGATTGTCCAGGAGTCTTGTCAGATGAAGTTAGTTGCCCAGCAGAAATGTTATCAAATTGTGTTGGTTGACCCAAAGTACTCCTTGTTGTGTTTTCAGTATTAGCTGAGATGTATGGCATTGATGATGTAAACAAAGTAGACTGTGGCTTCTCTGTTGTAATTGTTTCAGTGTTTGAGAAAAATTTATTGTTTGGATATCCAAAGAACAAAATTAAGATGATACATTTGAGATCCATTTCCAAATGTTTCCTTCTTACCACTGGCTTTATATTAAAAGAAAGAAAGACAGTTAAGAGTCATTTGCTGTCTAGTTACATTTGACTTTTCATTACAATGTCTGGCGTAAAATAGGTAGTTGCCTGAATAGTATTGATTTCTAATTATGTTTGACACACTACAGGCTAATGTAAAAAACTCTAGCATATGCTCAGCCCATCATACAGCATTTAGACTTCCAGGACAGTGACCTGTTAATTCTTTTATAAGATCTATAGTTAGCCCTGCAGTCCCTAGCCCCAGCTTCTGTACATTACTCATCTCACATCATGCTCATCAGGTGCATCAGCTCAGGATGCGCAGAGTCCAATGTGCTCTTTACTTTTTTCACTCTCTACTACTAGAAATGTATTTACTTTGCTATTATGACAAATACTAGGAACCATAATCCAGTTGTTTTTACTTTTACTTTTCCTTCTTCAACATTTGACACTATTGATTGTTCCTTCACTGATATTTTGAGTAGCTGTTCATAATACAGTCTTCCTTTTTTTTTCTTAAGTTGACTTTATTGGTACATTTTATATACACGTTGTAATCACAGTTGACATTGTGAATTGGTACCAGTACATGACATGACTTAATTCTCATTTCAGTCTTCCTTTCATGTCACTTTCATTAGCTCCCTTTTCCCCTGTCTCCTACATGTAGGTACATAATGTTTAGTTGGCTCCTTTATCTTTCTTGTTCCTAATTCTATAAAATGCCGATTCTGACCTTTATTTTTACCTGTTTATTTCTGTCACAAGAATCCAGAATACCTGAAGCCACCAACCAGCCTACCTTTCTTTTCTTCCTCTTTCCTCCTTTTTAAATATCCTGAACTTAGAGCTTCACTGACAAATGAACAAAAGTAGCAACAGGCTTACTCCTAAGCCTGTATATCCAGCCTAAATTTATCTGCTCTAATTGTAACTGTAGGCAGTCTGTGTAGATATGCCACTAATAGCATAATCAGCCTATTTAAGATGGAATTCATCATGATTCCGAATAGTCAGAAGTTCAAGCCCAGCCTGAGAAACTTAGCGACTTAGTAAGACCTTGTCTCAAAATTAAAAACAAAAGGTATCGGAATTGTACCTCAGTCAGAAAGCCCTGAGTATAAAATTTGACACACACAGATTCCTCTTCCAGCCTTTCTTTCCTTTTTCTGTTAGTCATAGCAAGATTCATATGCAGAGTTTGTAGTGTCCCTAGCCCTTGAAGCATCCATGGTGGCTAGTACTCTGTCATTACCTTAGTCCCATATTTGTAGATGTGACCCATAGAGTAGCTTCTGAATCTGGTGAAGCCAGCCTTAGCCTTTTCATTGAGTCAGCCTGCTGCTACCTTTGTTCATTTATCAATGAGGCTCTGTTCTAAGCTCAGGATATTTAAAAAGGAGGAAAAAAAGGAAGGGTAGGTTGATGGGTGGCTTCAGGTATTCTAGATTCTTGTGACAGAAATAAACAGATAAAAATAATTATATTAATTTGATAATTTTCCTCAAAGAGATATTCAGGAAAGGCCTAGAGAAACTAATCTAGGCAAGGACAGCTTCAGGGAAGGTTAGCCAGATAAATAAAACTGGAACTAAGTCTTAAAAGGTTTGTAAGAACTAATCAAGCAAATAAAAATATTCTATCCAGGAAGAACCTACAGGCACAGAAGAAGGGGTATGTTTGTAAGTGTGTCAGGAAGGGGCTTTCATAAGCTATAACAGATGTTAACATTTGAAGAGTTAAGTTCCATGTTTTGCTTATGCCTGTACTAAGTGCCTACCTAATCATGAGAGCCAATCACTTAATCTCTCTGTCCTTATCTCTAAAGTGAAAAATTATGCTTTAAAAAAAAACTTGTAGCATTTGTTGTACTTATTTTGCATGTCACCAGGGTTTTAGACCCTTGTATACATGATAAGAAACCATAGTTTTTTAAAATCATAGTTTTTCCATGCTTCATAGCCCTATCTAAGAGGAATTTGATCCTCCATTGCAAGGTATGATAAAAAGTTTTTTAAATAAATAGACTTATCTTCTTATTTAAGTAGTTTTCTTTGCTTTTCCTGTTCTGTCTAAAACAGTATTGAAAAATGACCCTATTTCATGTGCAGTTCTTTTTCAAGACAAGGTTTTGCTATGTAGTTCAGGCTGGCCTTGAACTAATGGCAATCTTCCTGCCTCAGCCTCTTTAATGCTGGGTTTTTTTTTTTTTTTTTTTTCTGGTATGGGAATCAAACTCAGGTCTGTGTGCTTGCCAGGCAAAATGACCCTATTTCAATAAAATAAAAAAGGTTTTCCCTTGTTCAATCTCTTCCTTTGTATTTCTCTTTAATATTTAGTTCTCCTTTGGTACTTTTGGTTTTGTTGGTTTTTACCTTCTGAGAATTTTGAAAAATATGTCTACCTTCTTCCCTATTATATATGTGAACCTATCTTCATCTTGCAGACTTCAGTTTAAATTTTCCTTTTTAAACCAAGTTATCTGTGATGCACAGCCTAAAGAGACTAGCAATTCACTGACTCCTCATAGTTCATAGCCTTTATGTATGGTTCTGTAGACAATTCTTCATATATATACCTTGCTCATAATTTCCTAAATATATTTTACTACTTAGCTTTTCATGTTTTCTTTTGGTTATTCCCATCCTCTCAAAAAATATTATAAAAGATTTTGAAAAAGACAAAAAAATAATATTTATCTAGAACATATTATGCGTTGTACTTCCCCAGAGGCTTTTATGTTCTTTATTTAATTTGACCTTTGAATAGCTCTGTAAGGATAGCTCCTTGATTTTCAAATAAACAAATTGAAAGAAGCATTCTACTAGAACATAAGTAGAGAAGGTAAAATCTGTGTAAATTCTGTTTTTATCTACTTTGTTAATTATTTAAAATGAAATAATTTGAAGCTTTGGCATAAATGGAGGGATTTGATCATGTGTTCATGGTCATCATTCAAGCATTTTCAACCTTCTGTTTTTATACATAACAAAATATAGTTTTTTAGAAAATGTTATTATTCAGTGACTGATTTTATTTTTTTAAATGTTTTTAGAAAGCACTTTCCAAAGTAGCAAAAGATATAGGCCATGTATTTTCTATAGCCAAAAGTGCTTCCTCTTTTATGACTTTGCTTAAAATAAAGAGACCATATAGTTCCTCCTTTCAGTTAGCTGAAAAAGGCAGCAGAGGAGAAGAGAGCCCAAACAGGAACCTAATTATAACCCAGTGCAGTTTGTAAGGTGAATTGTGATACATTCATATCCTCTTATGTAAATAGGAAGTTCATAGAAACATCACTGTGAGATTTTCACTAGTCTTTTAAGGGTTACAGAAATGTTAAAACCTAGCTTTATCTTTCACCTATTCTACTACTTTCCCCCATTCTTCAGTTAGCTGTTTACCCTCTTAGAATCTGCTACATCAGAATACTAAAATCTGTGAGAATCTTACCATTCATACTGGTGCAGAAAAGAGGCAGAAAAATTTAAAGGAAGCGGGGAATATAATTGGTGGAAAAACTGCCTTTTTCCCATGTAGGAAACCAGTGTTGCTACCAGCAAGAAATGTTATTTAAGTCTATATTTTTAAATGTGAACGTGATATATACCTGAAGTATACAGTCATGGGAGTATTGGATGGTAAGCCCATGGGCTATCAAATTGAGTAAGCTTCTCAAAATTTTATGACTTTTGTTAAAGACTGGACATTGAAAAACATAAGATTTATGTTTAGCAAACTCAGACATATTCAGAATTGGTCATTTATGTCTCAGTATAATTATGTAGGAATTTCATAGTTTAAAACACTGACACAATTCTAAATTTCAAATTTGAGACTAGATTAAAACAATTAAAATTTTATTTTCTGTTTTTTGTAATGATTACTTCAACAAAATCCAAAGTGGACTGCTGTAAGAGAAAGTCATAAGTATTTCTGAACTGTTGAGAAGGATATAATCTACTGTGAATTTATTATTTCTTAGAATTACAGTTCTTTGTAAACTATTTAGTTTTATATTTTTGTTTGTTATGTTGAGACAAGGTAGCTCTCTGTATAGTTTCGGCTGACCTTGAACTCACTGTGTAGACCAGGCTGGCCTCAAACTCACAGCAGTTCTCCCTCAGTCTCTCTAGTACTTATGTGCCACCGTACTCAGCAAATTCTGTTTATTTAGAGGAAAGATTCGTTTTGTAGTTCCCCAGTTTTCTCATAGAGTAAGCATCTTCTGTCTACATGAACAATTTTCTATTGTTTATTATGTAGGTGTTTTTTCCAGTATTGTACTTTCTGCTAAAGGCTCAGAGAAGGAAATATGACATAAACATGTACATGGTGTGAATATTTATATATTTTTATCATAATTTTTTTCCTTAGGAAAACTTTTAAAGTGATATGATATTTTTATGTCATTATGAAATAAGAAATTTTATTTGTATAAAAAATGTAGCTAGGCATGGTAGCGCATGCTTATAATCCCAGCACTCCAGGCTGAGGCAGGAGGATCGCTGCAAGTGTGAGGCCATCCTGGGGTGTACAGTGGATTCAAGGCCAACCTGAACTACGTAACAGCATACTGTCTCAATCAGTCAGTCAGTTGATCAGATATACTGCAATGATAATTGAGTACCACATCTAATTTTTTTTTAAAGTTAAACTGAAAGTGACCATTCTTACCATAGCTGAAAGCTGTTAAAAAAATTAGGATTATTTTTCCCCATGCCAGGATGGAACCTAAAGTCTTAGGCATGATGGGCAAATTTTCTACCACTGTGCTACATTCCCAGTCCATAAAAATTTTAATAGTTAGTACTTGGAGGTTTTAAATTGAGATATAGCCCATGGAATATAGTTTTATATCTAAAACCCTTAGCTTTATCTGCCATGGTAATAATTTTAATATAAAACTAAACATTTAGATTGAATAAATTCAAAAGGCATATAAAAACCTAGATGAAAATCTTTCTCTAAAGCTAGTTCAACATTGAATTTTTTAAAAATTCCATACAGTAAAACTTTTTATAGACAGCTTAGCTATGAGGAATTGAGTTTTAATTTAAAACAGTAATGATACTTTACTCTTTAAATTTTATATAAAAGCAAAAATTAAGCCAGCTGGTCCATAGAAAAATTTTCTTACCTTCTTTTGCAGAATGCTAAATTCTTGTCCTAACAGGACATGTTGGTTATTTGGCTAAGAAGCAAAAGAGGTGGTTCAATTCAGATTAAAAATGGTCCTTTAGCACACTGAAATGGTTTCTGTCTGACAGAGGAAGTTTATCAGTAGCTGTTGCCGGAAGTGCAATACGCCACAAGATGACTAAGAAATGTACTACTTCAACAGAATTTAGTTTGAAATACAATGTGTATGATTTGGATGCTTCTAATTAATATTCTTGAGTAAACATCTAAGACTCTCTAGTAGTGTTATTATATAATTTAAATATTCAGAATGGAGCCCTGAAGAAGAAATTATATATTTCAAGGAAAAGCTGCTACCATTTGGTTACTACTCATAGTGAGACTCTCCCACACATATTCCGCCTTCATACTAAGCCCTATCTTAAACTATCTTTATATTTCGTATATTGAGACAGGGTCATCAAAAGTCACTCAACTGACCAGGCTAGATTTGAACTTGCAAGTCTCCTGCTTGAGCTTCCCAGGGGGCTGGGATTACAAGCATATGCTACTATATTCCACTGAGATTTCTTATTTTTAGAAATAAATTTTGTGTTCTATTTATTTCTGTGACCTTAGGCAAGTTGTGCCACTTCTGAGTCACCATTTCCTTCTCTGAAGGAATATTTTCTTTCATAGATTATTACTACTATTTAATAAGATATTTATACATGCTTTATACACAGTAGGTAACCAGTAAATGTTTATTTCCTCATTCAAAAGCCCAGGTAAAGGCATAGTTATTTTTACCAAATACTTTCTTTTTGCTTCTTTCTTTGTTGTGCTTGGAATTGAACCCAGAGTTTGTAAATTCTGGGACAAAAAGAATAGCAGAACAAAATAAAAATGTTACAAATTTTTGATTCACTGTTTTAAATCCCTGAAATAAAACATTATACCAAGAAGTTGAAAATAATTATTTTATTCAAAAGTACCCTAAAATTTTGAAGATTTCTTATCTGTTATCTTTAAATGTCTGTCAAGCCTGGGAAGCAACCACTTCTGTTAGTTTGTGAACTATCATCAGATGTCAGATCAAAGATGTGTTAATAGCCAATGTCATGAAGAATAAAAATTAAATAGTCCTGGAGCAGTATATAAAAACTCTCTGGTGGGCTGAGGATTTAGCTCAGTAGTTCTGGTGCCTGCTTCACAAGCACAAGGTCCCAAGTTTGATCCCCAGAACCCAAAAAAACCCCAAAACATATATATTTATATAACTGCAGTGAGAAAATCTTTGACTAGAATGTTGAATGTGAAAGTAGTTTCCTAGTTAATTTCTTTTTTTTTAAATTGACTTTTATTGGTACGTGTTACATACATATCATGACCACACTCAAATTGAAAATTTCTACCAATATATGACCCTGGTTAATTTTTTATTTTTACAAATATACTATTTTTATTTTAGTTTCCTCTGACAGGTGCACACACCTAGATTTTTAACTTACTTAAAATGGGAACGCTGCCCAGAGTCTTTCCTATTCTGGGGCATTTTATCCTTCAGAAAGAAGATAACCTGATAGTACCAGGATTGGCATGAGTGTTCTCATGCTTTCCTTTTCACTTTGCTTACATTTAGCTTCATCTGGACTAATACAGTTATGATTTATTATTTGGGTATATATTTTTCTTTTTATAAATTGATTATAAAGTTATGCCCCCCTCACACATTTTAAGATGTAGCCTAGGGCTGGGGATTTTAGCTCAGTGGTTCTGGTGCCTGTCTTGGAAGCACAAGGACCCGGCTGGATCCCCTGTAACCACATACAGTAGGGGGCATGGAGACTCACATCCACTAGCAATCAGTACCACATACCAGAGTCCAGCGTGGTGGCTCATGCCTGTAATCCCAGCACTTGGGAGGCAGAGGCAGGAGGATTACCGTAATGTGAGTTTGAGGCTGAGCTCAGGGCCAGCCTGAACTACAAAGCGAGACCCTGTCTCAAAAAAAAAAAAAAAAAAAAAAAAATTGAAAAACCCAAAATTATGAAAAAGGTGAATGTTACTCTTAAGTAGTAAAATATACTTTACATTTATACTTAGTCTTCTAATATGGCTGTAAGTCTCATCTGTCTTAGTTGTATTGCATTTTTTTTTTTTCTGTTACCTACCCCACTACCAGGGATCAGATTCAGAACCTTGCATTTGCCAAGCAAGCACAGTGCCATTGAGCTACATCCTGGCTTTTGTGAGGCTATTTTTTTTTTGTAGTGCATCTTAATGATCTTTAATAGTATACTCTTAAGACAATGAAGTGAGTGCATGTATACATAGTCACAGGGTTATCTGATGAGTTTTAAGTTATTATACAAAGTTAAGTTTTAATATTTATAGTAAAAAACCACTTTCTTACATGTGCCATATGTAAAGATAAACATACGTAGTCTTTAAGTTAGCTGCATTGATACAAGAGCTGGTATGGATTCTGCCATACCCAACAAAGAAGGTACTGTTAAATTGTACAGTTCGACTTCTCACATTTGGAATGTGATTTCTATTTGATATTGAAGCATGTGGTTGGCTCTACAAACTTATTAAGGCTCTCAAAGTTTAGTTACTTTCAGACAAAGATCATCTAACCACTGTTGCTGAATAGAGAATGCTTAACCCTTGCTCTCTCTTTTAGTTAGTTTCCTCAACTTAGTTTTAGGAACTTCCCCAAATGCTTGGGGATGTTTTTTAAAGCGTTTGGTGTCAAGCAGAAACACACAGTTCCGTAATGAAGTAAGCAAGCATACTCCTCCCTTTTGGTGCTAAATCATCTCACCATCACTCTGACCTTAAATACCAAGCTGATTCCTTTTATACTCTGACCTTTCTCCTCACTACTCTACATTTTTCTTGCCTGAAGTATCTATTAATTAGTAAGTTTTTCAGTTCCTTCTTCATCTTTTCTTTCCCGTGTAGCTGTGAGCATTCCAGTAGATTGCATCATGAGATTGGGCCCTGTGAGCTGTTTTGTTCTTTTCCAAGTGTCTGATTCAGCAGGCCATAGCCCACTGCTTGCCAGAAAGTCACCGTTGCTTCTAGGTTGACGTTTGCCTGCTTGTTTTGATCGTCTGAGAGATGAGACTTTGTTTGCCAGAACTACGGTTGATAGAAATAGAAGAACACAGATAAGAAAGAGCACTGCAATTATAATTAAGCAAATTAATACAGTCATATTGCTGCTGTTTTCCTCACAAACATCCTTCTTAAAAGTTTCACCATGACTTTTGCTTGTGTGGTCAATACTTTGTGCTGTTGGAGAACTATTCCTGACAACAGAAGTTGTGTAGGGCTCCTGTTCGGATTTAGGAGTTAAAGATACGACCCGAGATGGTGTTATTATTTCAGGAATGTTTGTAGAATTAACTTTATAATCCACTTCAGGAGTTACAGGGCTTGAGTTACTGTTTTCATTTTGGTATCTGCCTGTGTTGTTTTGAATAACTGAGTCCCAGACAGTAGTACTGTTAGCCCACAGATGTGCATAGTTTGCTTTTGTTCCGGAAGACAAAGTAAAAACTGTTGTTATCAGAAAGGCAAGACGCGGGTAATGTCCTGGGTGTCCCATGTCCATGAGCATACTGTTAATCTGTTGGAACAGTAATATCATTTGTTAACCTGTAAAAAGAATAAAGGTTCATAGTTTTGGTAATTGTACTTGCAAGACAGACAGTTGAGATGTTACAAGTAAACTACAAGTTCATGCCTAACGTTTACTACTTAGTTCCTTCTGAACTGAATTATTTTCTATTATTCTGAGATTGTACATAAACATTTTAATTTGTCCCACTTTTGGATGCTATAAATTAGCATTACAGATATCTGTTAATCATTTCAAACTGAGTACCATGAGATTACAAGTCTTTTTCCCTTTTAGTGTGCTGGACTTCAGCTTTGAGTCAGAAACTTCTGCTTTTGATCTTTTGATTCCTCATTTAAAGAAAAGAGCACCATTTCACCATTTAAAGATCATTCTTTCTGAAACTCCCCACCCTCCAGCTAATATTTTCAGTAAAGGGGAACGTGGCCTTGAAAGTTTTGCTTCATGTTTGAAAGAAATGCAAGAGGCTTTTTTTTTTTTTAAATAAGAGAGCAAAGTTTGGTAAAAACCAGAAGGAGCTTCACATAGGAGTTTGAGATGTTCTTTCTTCTTTTGAGGTTTTTTTTGGAGGGTGGCGTTGGTTTTTTTATTTTGCTTTGCAGTACCAGGGATCAAACTTAGGACCTTGTGCTTACCACGCTGGGGCAGTGCCACTGAGCTACATCCCTGGCCCACTTTTGAGTTGTTTTGGTGCTTAGAGTAAAACACTACTTAAAAAAATATTCCCAGCATTTGTGAAAGCGATTTTATGATAGTGGTTCTCTATCTTCATCTGTATTTTTTCTAACTCACTGTGACTTTCTAAATGTAAGAGAATGCATATTTTCTCAATCTACAAAAATCTGGCATAACAAAAAGAAGCAGATTTCTTCTGAATAATCTCAAAAATTCAACAATACTTGACTTATCATTTTGTAACTAGAATTTTTCTCTTATTTTGACAAAATTCTTTTAAAAAAAAAGAATTTAGTCGTCTAGGGATGTAGCTCAGTGGCACAGCACCTACTTGGCAAGCACAAGGCCCTGAGTTTAATTCCCAGTAACAACAACAAAAAAAAGAACTTTACATCCTTAAATGAGAAGAAATAAATACATCATCAGGATTGTGAGGGCTGAGAATGAAGTGGCAGATTGTGAGCATCCCAAAATATAATTGAAAAAAATGGTATTTAGCCAACTAGTTGTATAGCTTGGGTATTGAGCACATACTTAACATGCACAAGGTCCTGGTTCAGTCAACAATAAAAATGGGCAGTTCAGTTTTGGGTCAGAGTTTCCTGGAAGCAGTACCAAAAGGAGGCAGATGCTGTTCCTAATTCTTATTATCCACTCAATGATTAGAAAGACTTAAATAGAGCTGACATTATCTATCCCAGTGCTGCTAACCTACCAGAGAAGATCTATTGTCCTCAGTGAGGTATCTCTTACAATAATGTGTCAGTATGTCTAATTTTTATGAGGATTTTATTATTAGAATTCATTTAAGAGAATTATAAGCAAAAACTAGGTTGTTCTGAGATTTACTAAATAAAATTGCCCGGTTTAGAAGCTTGTATATCTTACAGAAGTTATTTTCAAACTTGAATGTATATGGGAGTTGTCTCTTTCCCCCTCCCTCTTTTCTGTTTTCTTAGTATAGATTTAAATTTGTTAGTTGTCAAGTGGGCCCTGGGATCCCTAACCTGCCCCCAGGCGGTACAGATGCTGCTCTGCTAGGCATGTTTTGTAGCATCGAGGTTTTATAAGTAACAATTATTATGTATCATTAGATAAAATTTGAATACTATTGAAATAAAGATGTTTACAATCACAAATGTGATAATGTTGAGTTACAAACAAAAGCAGGATACAATAAACAATGCTAACTAGAAATTAACCTGAAGTAATAATTCATATTATTAAATAATTATTAAATTACTAAAGAGGGAAAAAATCTTTTATTAAGTGGTTCTAGAGTTAAGATTATTTTTTGGAGTAAAACTTAATAAACCCTTAAAGAGACACTACAATGAATAGTGTTCAGATTAAATGATATAAATCTTCAAATATTTTACAATTTTTTTCTTAAAAAAATATTTTAAGTTAGCCAGTAATTTCCAACCTCTTGTGCTAGAATGGACTTCTGCATTATGTGCTAAAATGATTTAAAGTGGGTTGGTTTTTCTTGTCCCATCAGTTCATTAACAGTGTGGTATACATCACAGTACTGGTACAAATTTTCACAGTGCATACCACACGCCAGATAACAGGCCCGCTGTTGTTGGTGTTCGGCCAGATGTACTACCCTGCCCAGATAAACAAGCTGATGACAGAACGAGACTGTCCCCACTAGAAACGCTTGGGAGTTAAAGGCTTCTTACAGCTCATTTGTGCCATAGAGGATAAATTCTTTCATCAAAAGTTTATCTCTAGTCAAGAAAATTTACAATTGCTAACCATTAATGATAAATTATTTTATCATTTTTAAATAACAAAACTTGCTCCTTCCCTTATAAAGTTCAAATTTAGGTCGTTCCTAATCCTAATTTAAAACTGCATATTAAGAGTCGTAAATCTGTCCATTTTCTCTTTACATTATTTACATAATTTTACGCAGAGAACAGGAAAAAAGCATACATTTTAAATCACTTATGATTCTTCTGCTAGGGAGTTTTTTGCATATTTTTAAGACATACTTCCTCACATAGTAATTTGAACAAAGTTATAAGCAAAATGACATAAGATAAGCTATATATATGACCTACCTTACAAAATGGTTGGCCAAAATTTGATAATGTGATTTTAATAAGCCACTTCTTCTTTTGTCTTCTTACTGAAAGTAGAACAGACTTGCAGAACACAAAATTTAAAGTAAATCTGCAACCAAAAAAAGGGTACATACAACTAGCTTTCCACTTTTAAAACCAAACCACAGATGACACATTTCCTTTCCAGTGCAACTCAAGCACATGTCACAGAGAGAGAGGAGAGAGAGAGAGAGAGAGAGAGAAGAAAAAAACTACAGCTTGTCTTTCCGGCCACTGGCATGACAGGAGGCTTTGTAGAGCAAATCTCCGCCTCCAGAGCAGGGAGGGTTTCCAGTTAATGACTTTTGACCTTCTGTTCATTATGTTTGCCTGCTATATTCTTTTCAGTGATATGTTAGTATTATTCAGTAGACAAGATGGCACCTGTGATGCAGCATTAAAACTTAAAAATTTTACTGTTATGCCACACGCTGGTTTAAAAACAAGAGATTAAAGTCCTTGGTATAGATGTCAGATAGTAGAAGCAATGATGGGGAACTGCAACAGTGATTTGAGCAAATATCTTATAAACTTATATTACAAACAAACAGGAAATCTTTTCATGTGGTATATTGTGTGTACACATACTTTCTCCTCAGATGTCTAAAATGAACGTTGCTAGGTGTAGTGATTGCACGCTTGTAATCTCGGCAATTGGAAGGCTGAGACAGGAGGATTGCCATGAGTTTGAGACTACCCTGAAGTACCTAGCTGTCTTTAAAATAATTAATGAACTACATTTTTAAAAAATGGATGACATTTTTTTCTCCAGAAGTGGCTGCCCTCATGATCTCCTTGTTTCTATTTATGATAGTAACAGTGTTTGTAACCTCAGAGGCTTACAGCAGGCCCTTTCAATTTGTGTCCTTTCTTTGATTCTAGATTAGACTTTGGATTAGTGGGCCATTCTTTTATAGTCTTGGTTCAATTTTTTCCCTTATTTTTACTATCATTATAGTTTGTTTTTAGGTCAGACATACTCAGTGGCAAGTACAGTATCCTTTCTACTGGCTCCAACCCCTTTGTCTATCTTGTACAGATAGATGTCTTTGGTCTTGTTATTCCTTTATTAATTTTTTTAAATTGAATAATTTTTTTAAAATTTTCAACTATGGTTAAGAAATGTTTGTAGACATAAAGATTAGATGAAAATGTTGTTTGAAATCAAGAAAACTGTCAGTTCCTCCATATATTCATATTTAGTATGACCTGGCTGGGACCAGGGAATTCTGTTTTTATCAAACACCACAGTTGATTGTGATGCCTGTGGTATACAGAACATACTCTGAAAAATACTCAGTGTCTAAAAGTCCTGAATCCTTTCATCAAACATTGATACTTTATAATTTGACTTTTCCCAGCTGTTTCTCTCAAAACTTCCCTACATGAATCTTCTGTTACAGCTAAACTAGTTACTTATGTAACGTATCCAGTTACCTGTTTTTTTTGTTGTTGTTGTTGTTTCATCCTTCCTCTTGTGGAGTGCCAAATTCCTCCTACCCTATTCAGACACTTAAGTCTTCCATAGTTCTTGCACTCATTCCCAGTTTGTGTTGATCTCTCTTGCTCTTTTTTGAACTTGATAGTATTCTACTCTGCAGTTCCTTTGATAAGTGATCATGTGTTACAGTGTACAAATTGAGTATAAGCTGGGCCTGATGGCTCATGCCTGTAATCCCAGCACGTGGGAATCAGAGGCAGGAGGATTGCCAGGAGTTCGAGACTAGCCTGGGCTACATAGTGACTTCAGGATTAGCCTGAACTACAAAGCAAGACCCTGTTTCAAAAAAAACCCAAAAAACAAATTGAGTATTCTTTGTCCAAAATACTTTGCATCAAAAAATGTTTTGTATTTTGGAATATTTGCACATACATGAGACCTCTGGGGGATAGGACTGTGAAGTCAGAATGAATACAAAATACATTTGTGTGTGTTTTTTTTTTTTTTATGTTTACCTTATAAACATAACCTGAAGGCAGTTTTATACAATATTTTTAGTAGGTGGGCTGAGTTTTTAGTTCTTTCAAGCGCAAGGTTCTGAGTTTGATCCCCAGTACCAAAAACAAAAAGGCAAACTGTTTTTAGTAGGTACCTGGTCTAGCTTCAGCCCCAGACTATTTACCTGACAAATTCTGTTGGCCAAAAGCAACCAATCAGTGCCCAATATTTTCCTCATTGATTGATCAGTGGGCAAATTTTGTGTTGTTATTGCTCAAAAGTTTTGGATTGGAAATTTGTCTCATCTCTTTTATTTACCCTGGATTGTCAGTGTCTAAAGAACAGCCTGGCTGGGTGTGGTAGTGCAGGCTTGTAATCCCAATCAGTACTCAGGAGGCTGAGGCAGAATGCTCACTCCAGTTTGAGACCAACCTGGACTACATAGTGAGGTCAAGGCCAGCCTGTGCTACGTAGCAAGACTATATCTCCAAAAAAAACTAGAAAAAGGACAGGAGGGACTGAGCTACTAGCTCAGTGCAAAGAACCTGAGTTTGGTCTCCAGTACCAGGAGGGGCTTGAGGGTAGGGGAAAACATGAATCCAGATTTTGAGCAATTGTTTTCTAGAAAATGAATGAGAAAAATTTTAAAAATAATTAGTGACATCTGTATGTTTATTCAGAGCTCTGTTAAATCTTTGGCCTTTTATTTCATCTTCCTTAGGTTCAAAACTGGTCAGATCAATGGCGATTTGCTGATTTACCACGTCTTGCTGACTTTAAAGCCATATTACGCAAAGCCATATGAAATTGTAGTGGACCTTACCCATACTGGGCCTAGCAATCGCTTTAAAACAGACTTTCTCTCCAAGTGGTTTGTTGTTTTTCCTGGCTTTGCTTATGACAATGTCTCTGCAGTCTACATCTACAACTGTAACTCCTGGGTTAGAGAGTACACTAAGTATCATGAGCGGCTACTGACTGGCCTCAAAGGCAGCAAGAGATTAATTTTCATAGACTGTCCTGGGAAACTGGCTGAACACATAGAACACGATCAACAGAAACTGCCCGCTGCCACCTTGGCTTTGGAAGAGGACCTGAAGGTATTCCACAATGCTCTCAAACTAGCCCACAAAGATACCAAAGTTTCTCTTAAGGTGAGTCTTATTTTGTGGTTTTTGAATGATTCATTGCTTTTCTTAACTAACCACACCTTCCTAAGTGTCATTATCATTGTATATCAAATGTCAGTCCAGCTCTAGGAAGACAATTTCTCTTTAAAGAGGTCCAGCAGAAATATAGAAACATATACTTAATTATATCCTAGATTGGGCTGGAGGCAGAAGAGTTCTATGGAAAAGGTGCTGTAGCTTGCTGTCCATCAGTCAAATAGTAAGAAGGTGGAGAGTAGAAATTACCTGGTGAGAGTTCTTATTATGTGCATTTTTTCAGTGCAGAAAGAGATTTCTGGATAAAATTAGTACTTGACTGTAGGCATCTGAACATTTTTTAAAAAGTAAAATTAAAGTTTTCCTGATGTTTTCAGATTTTTTGAGGTTATTTATTATAATAATTATTGAGCCTATTTGAATATGTAACAATAATAACTCCTTAGATGGAAAGCATAGTAGATGAGTAAGTGGGTAGGCGGGTTGATTGTTTGGCTTTGGGAGCCTCTTCAGATTCTACATGTGGGATTTAATTATTCTGCACTCCATCCCTGCACCCTCACTTTTCAGGTTGGTTCAACTGCTGTTCAAGTAACTTCGGCAGAGAGGACAAAAGTCCTGGGGCAGTCAGTCTTCTTAAATGACATCTACTATGCCTCAGAAATTGAAGAAATCTGCCTAGTGGATGAGAACCAGTTCACCTTAACCATTGCCAACCAGGGAACACCGCTCACCTTCATGCACCAGGAGTGTGATGCCATTGTCCAGTCTATCATTCATATCCGGACTCGCTGGGAGCTGTCACAGCCTGACTCTATCCCCCAGCACACCAAGATTCGCCCAAAAGATGTCCCTGGGACACTGCTTAATATTGCATTACTTAATTTAGGCAGTTCAGACCCCAGTTTACGGTAGGTTTGTTAGTTGGTGTGTTTTTAAGTCAGCTTTGTCTAGAATTTGCTGTTTTAATATGAGACCGTTTAATAAGCTTTTAATATAGCCTCTTTCTTAATACTGTAAATTGGAAGGTATGTTGTGCTGGTTAACCAGTGTGACCTCATCACATTGTTGGGTATTCACATGAACTGTGGAATCTCAGAAGAATGATTCACTAAACCAGGGTATGTTCTTTCTAAAAGAGACAACATAGCAGACTTTTTTTTTTTTAAAGAAAACGTCCCTCTTAGATGGGCATGGTGGCGCTTGCCTGTAATCCCATCACTCTCGAGGCTGAGCCAGGACTGCCCTGCCACAAGTTCAAGGCCAACCTGAACATAGCAAGATCCTGTCTCAAAAACAAAAAAAAACAAAAAGAAAGAAAGAAAAAGTAGACTTGTCTACTACTAAAGTTTCTCTTCTTCTGAGTCCTCTAATTAAGTTTTTCTGTGCTTAAAGTATATCACTGCTAAGTTTCCTGAAATCAAATTAGATTAGCATCATGTGCAAAAGAACACCTACTAATCTACAGTAACTTAAAGAACATTATTACCTACTTTTCACCTGCAAAAGAAGTGATCAAACTGTAAATTAAATGTTTAAATTGAAAATTTTATTACAGTGTTAAGACACATTGCCGCTAATCTCTCTCAAAATACTTCTGCTTCAAATACATTTATCTGTGTTTTTTCTACCACTTTCTGGAGGTAGCTCTGGAAGTCCACTTTATGAGGTGTGATCAAAAATTTGTTGAATGCTCCTGCCAAAGCTTGTAACAACATTACTGGGTGTCTTCATCCGCCTTGTTTATTTGATCTGGCACCATGCAACTCCTGGTTCTATGAAAGGTAAAGTTTGAATTAGCCGTGAGAGTGCAGCTGAATCACAAAAATAGTCACAAAACAGAACTTCCAGAAATGCTTTAGAAAGTGGCAGGAACAATGGAATAAGTATTTAAATTGAGGAGAGATGTTTTGAGGGGGGTTAATGGTAATGTGTCTTTTACTGTAATAAATTTTTAAAAGTTTATTCATCTTTTACTTTATCTGTCATTTTAATTGGGTTCTTGAAAGAAATCTTAAGATCAAAGATTATAATTGGTTCTGTTTAGTCTTAATAATTTGAATACAAGTATGGAAAAAACATGACCTGTGGCAACTAATTGATTTGATTTAATCTAGATCTGTTACTTTCTAGCTTTCTGTGACTGCAGGCAAGGTGATGAAATTCTCTGAACTCTAGTTTCCTCATTTGTGAAATGAATGTAGATATATGCCTTCTGTATGTGCCTAGAAAGATTTGATTAATATGTGTGCTAGTATAGTATATCACCTAGCAAATCGTTTGTGCTTTAGTAAACAGTATCGCCCTCTAGTTTCTTTATCCTCCTTGCAGAGATCTCTTTGTTCTCCCATTTCTCCACTCTTTTTCATTTCAGCATTATTTCTTGTCTCAAGTACCTTCAGATTGTCAGGATTTTTGTGAAAAGAAATTGGCGTTTCTAAACTGAAGATACAAAATCAAAATAAAGATCCAAATCCAAAGATCCAAAATCTGAAACTTCTAGAGTATTGTGTCCAGAACTCATAACATTTCATATTTTGGAGCATATTGGACTTAACAGTTTTGAATTAGAAAAGCTTAACCAATAAAGTCTATGCAAATATTCCAAAATAAAAAAGAAAGAAGAATCTGAAACACTTTCGATCCTTAGAACTTTGATAAGGGATACTGTTTAAATGCTTAGCTTCAGAAATTCATCCTTGAGATATAAGTCAAGTTGTATGGTGGGCCTTTTAGGATTCCATATTTTTCTTTATTTAAAAGAAAAAATAAACAGATTAGCAAGATGTTTTTACATGGATGACTGTAGAGGGCTTGGTCCATAAACTCCCGGAAATAGTTTATAAAATTTTACACTACCTAGCTTTCTTTCTCTCCTTTCTTCTGTGGCATCTATTTTCAGCCAAGAAAGTATAATTCTTTATCACTATTATACAGAGTAAACACTAGGAACAAAATAGTGTAACTTAGAGTTCCTAGAATTTAATGAAAGATAAACTTAGAGGGCCAGGGATTTAGCTCAGTGGTTCCGGCGCCTGTCTTGCAAGCACAAGGACCCGGGTTCAATCCTCAGTAACCACATACAATACTGGGTGTGGAGACTCACGCCCAGCAGCAACCAGTACCACATACCACAGTGCTGGGTGGGCATGGTAGCTCACGCCTGTAATCCTAGCAATTGGAAGGCAGAGGCAAGTGGATTGCTGTGATGTGAGTTTGAGGCTGAGCTCAGGGCCAGCCTGAACTACAAAGTGAAACCCTGTGTTAAAAAAACAAAAAAGAAAGATAAACTTAGAAACAATAACATTAATATTTTCATTTTAGGGAAATGAAATTTTAGGAAAAAGAAAATGTACACCTACTGTTAATTTCTAATTCAGTATGCTTTATGGAAAAATGCTAAAAACCTTTTAATACTATAGTAATTAGCTTGAGTGAACTGGTACTCTTTTCTACTGATATAAAACAAATTACTTGTACTTTTTTAAAAAAATTCAAATCTTTATTGGCACTCTATATCTACATACATATATATATACACACATTATCATCACGTTCAACATTGAGAGTTTGTACCAATATATGACATGACTTGATTCTCACTTGTACTTTTTACTGGAGCATGTCAACCCAAAGAAAAAAAGCTTTTGGGAAAACTAAACATTTATGACTTTTTTACCCTATGTGGTTGTTACATAAATATATCAGCTGATGACAGTTCAGAGGTAAGGAAAACCTGAAATTTAATGAGCAAACTATTTCTTTTGTTGCTTGGAAAAAAAAATAGAATTTTAAAATTGAGTCTGAGTTTCTTAAGCTATCTCCTAAATGGCTTAAATATATTTTCAGACATTCATAAGATTATTCTTGGTTCTAATGAAATTTTAATATTACAGATTTTGTTTTCATGGTTATATATGATAAAATGAGGTGACAGAAGAAAAAAACTGGAGAAATTAGATTATAGTTAATTTTGGTCTAATCTCTAGTTTGTACAGTAACTTGTAGGATACTTACAGGGAAATTAAGTAGATGCTCATTTTACAGAGTCTTAAGTTTTAATTTGATGATCTTCAATGTATATAATTGGATCTAATAGAAAAGAAACTACAGTTTTTGAATTTTGGCTTCACTGAGAACATATGTCTTATTCTACCTATTTTTCTGTTTAATCTACCTTAGGACCATAAACTTCTAGTTTTATGCCTCAGTGAGAGATGTCTTCTAGCAAGGCCTACAGCCACCTGTGTTAGGAGCCTCACAGTGCTTTTCAAGTTATGTCAAAATCTCTCTTTTAAAAAATTCCTAAATGGTATCAGGGATTTAGCTCAGTGGTTCCGGCGGCACATGCCTTGCAAGCCCAAGGTCCCAAGTTCAATCTGGTAACCACATATAACAATACCAGGCGTGGTGACTCATGCCCACCAACAATCAGTACCACTTACCACAGTGCCAGTCGTGGTGGGTCACACCTGTAATCTCTGCACTTGGGAGGCAGAAGCAGGAGGATTGCTGTGAGTCCCAGGTTTGCCTGGGCTACATAGTGAGCTCAGGGCCAGCCTAAACTACAAAGCCAGACTGTTGTCTCGGAAAAAAAAAAAAAGCCCTAAATAATCCAGGCCTACTTGGGGTTTACCTTATATCTTATCTCTAATTGATCATAAAATTTAAAAATAGTTTGTCATGCTTTGTAATAGAACCTCACGTTATATGTTATGAGAAACATTGCACTTACAAGGAAAAATAAGTTTTAAAACAACTTCATTTGTGTTTTCTCCTAGGTCAGCTGCATATAATCTTCTGTGTGCCTTAACTTGTACCTTTAATTTAAAAATCGAGGGCCAGTTACTAGAGACATCAGGTTTATGTATCCCTGCCAACAACACCCTCTTTATTGTCTCTATTAGTAAGACCCTGGCAGCCAATGAGCCACACCTCACGTTAGAATTTTTGGAAGAGTGTATTTCTGGATTTAGCAAATCTAGTAAGTAATGATAATTTTCTCTAATACTAACAGTGATTCTAAGAAAATTCAAACAAAATTCTTTTGTTTCAGAACTTACCAGTGAAATCTTTTACTTACTCTATTTTTACTTTTTAACCTCTTGTAATTCTTTGTCTATGGTACCCTGTAAATAAAGGAACTCTCAAAGAATTTCATGAAAGGACACATTGAGAAACCCACCAAAATTCTGGCAGTAGAGGGAAAAAAATGGCAAAATTTTCTCCCTTCTCTCTGGGCCATTTTTAAAGTTTTTTTGTTTTTTTTTTTTCACTGAGCATAATAAACTTCAGCATTTTTCTCAGCAGGAAAAGGCCACATAAGAAAAGTGTCCAGATTATCTCCTGGGTTTTAGGGAAAATGTGTTTTTTCTATGAGACATGTATAGTTCCTGGAGAATACAGTGACACATGATATAGGGACCTGACTTGGCTTTAATAAATCTCATAAATTTAAGATCCACTCTTTATCTGTCCATCTGTATACCATGTAGAAATATGAATGTTGACCTCCCAGCTCAGTTCTTAATATTTTCTTCCCTCTGTCTTCCTCTCTATTTAATGTACAACTTTATTTTTCTGCATTCAGACACATTTCTTGATTTTTTTGTTGTAGGTAATTGAGAGATTTAATAATTCATCATGACTAGGGCACTTTATGTTTTCCGAGGAAAAGACATACAGAAACAACTGTAATATCCTCATTCTGGGAGGTTTAGGCAGGAGGATTAAAAGTTTGAGACCAGCCTGGGCAGTTTAGCATAATGTCCCTGTTTAAAAAAAAAATTAAAGGGCTGGAGATACAACTTGGTTCAATCCCTAGCCTTAGCCTTGAGTTCAATCTTTAGTACTACCAAAAAATGTCTTTAAGAACTATGATTAATGAAACAGTATAAGTATAAAGCTTTATTAATTTTTTTTTTTTTTTTTGAGACAGGGTATCGCTTTGTAGTTCAGGCTGGCTCTGAACTCACTATGTAGTCCAGGTTAGCCTTGAACTCTCAGTAATCCTCCTGCCTCTGACTCCTAGTGCTGGGATTACAGGTATGAGCCACCATGCCCAACACTGTTGTATGTGGTACCAGGGATCAGACTCAGAACCTTGTGTTTACTAGGTATACACTAGAACCACTGAGCTAAATCCCAGGCCCCAATAAGTTTTTTTTTTTTTGGCTATACTGGGGATCAAACTTGGATCATTGTGTTTGCAAGGCAGACATGGTGCCACTGAGATAAATCCTTGGCTCTTTATTGACATAAAAGATTTGAGTGAATGGCCAGGCATATTATATTCTTACATGAACAGTTCTTCCTAAGCAGAACAATTTAAATGCATTCTCATAAAAAGAGCCATGGAATTTGAGGATTGAGATTGGAGACAGAATTCAAATGATTTTTAAATTCTATTTGAAAGTACAAGAGTAGCTTAAAAATATTAAAAATAAAGAAAACAAACTAGAAACTACAAATGTTTGGCTATTTATGAATTAGCATTCAAACTGGACATGGTAGTACATGTCAATAATCTCAGCACTCTGGAGGCTGAGGTAGGAATATCACTAAAAATTCACAGCCAGCCTGGGCTACATAGTTGAGTTCAAAGCCAGCCTAAACTATATAGTGAGACTTGTCTCAAAAGAACCAAAAATGAGCAGATGAATGAATGGATGAGTGAATGTCTCAGTAGATCAAAACAGACTGATAAATACTACACAGGACTGAGAATGGTAGCTCAGTGGCAGAAGAGCACTTGACTAGCATCTACATCATCCTGGATTTGGTCCACAGAACCACATAAGAGGGGGAAGAGGGAAGAGCAGAGAGGGGGAAGAAGAAAGAGGGAGAGAAATACTAAATCATTTCAGAATTAGGGTGGAAAATGAATTAAGTTAGGTTTTCTTTTACACTGTAAGATACTAAGATAAATTTTAATTGTTTAAGATGTAAATATAAAAGGTAGAACCATTAACAAAAGAAGAAGAGTGAATATTTAATTGCTTTCTAGATGAATGATAACATGCAAAACAAAAATGATAAAAGCAAAGTAATTACTTGAACAGCTTTGACTTCGGAAAGTTTCAGAACATCTCTCTACAAAAAAAGGTAAACAGTAAATCTGAAGCTAGAAGATAAATTTAGACCAATATGAGAAAAAATTAATTTTTTAATAATAAAGAACTTTTATAACAATAAGAAAAATGAATCAGCAATAACATACATAGGCTTGGTGACATATGCTATGGCTAGAGAGACTGAGGCAGCAGGATCAGGAGTTTGAGGTCAGCCTGGGCTACATAGCAAGAGCCTGTCTTTAAAAACCCTGAATAAATAATGAATGACAAGTGAACAATGGTACAAACAAACCTCGCACTATGAGATACTGAAGCAGAATGAACAAATTCAAGCCCCGCCTGTGTAACTTGGCAAGACCCTGTCTCTAAAAAGGCTGGTGTGGGCCAGGGATTTAGCTCAGTTTTTTTAGCGCTGGTTTTTCAAGTGCAAAGGCCCAGGTTGATCCATAACCACATACAATACTGGGTGTGGAGACTCACGCCCAGCAGCAATCAGTACCACATATCACAGTGCCGGGCGTGGTGGTTCATGCCTGTAATCCCAGCATTCAGGAGGCAGAGGCAGGAGGATTGCTGTGATGTGAGTTTGAGGCTGAGCTCAGGGCCAGCCTGAACAACAACAAAAAAGAGCTGGTGCTGTAGCTTAATGTGGGGACATGGGTTCACTGTGTTCCAAGGGATGCATATTGAAATATAATGAAATAGCATATTCAGCTTTAAAATTGAAAAAAATTAAGTGTTAGTGTTCTGTAGCCTTATAAGAAGGGATAATTTTACTAGAAGCAACTTGAAAGTGATTTCAAGATGGTTAAGGGATGACCACATCTTTGGCCTCATAATTCTGCTTTTTTAAAATTTGCCCTAAAAATTTTTTAAACATGTTTATCATAAATTATTTTTAATTTAGATTTTTTATGTATCTTGTCATCAGTGTAGTATCCACATCTTAAGGAATAACTTTCAGATCCAGAACATTTCCAAGATCCAGAAAGCATCTTTTTTTACTCAGAATCATCCCATCACCAAAAGTAAAAACAGTTACAACCTGTAATTGTCATAGATTGATTTTGACTACTTTTGAAGAGCCCAGCAGTCAAATAGACAATTAATTGAATTGTTGGCTTTCCATATGGATATTTTAATTAAACTATCAAAAATCATTTTCAGCTGGGCGTGGTGGTACTGCCTCAAATCCCAGCCCTCTAGTAGGCAAAAGAAGGAGAATCCCACTTAATGACTTAGCAAAATAAATCAAAATCAGAACTAATTTAGGATTGAGGTTGTAGCTCAGGTTCAGTCCCAAGTCTGACTCTAAGGGGCTGGGTAGGATTTGGAATGCTTTCCTGTCAAGCATGGGGCCTTGGGTAGAATTATTATTATCACAAAAAAAGAAGAAAAAAGTGTTCCAGATTGGGAAGATGAGAATGTTTTGGGGTGGACGGGTAGTGATAGTTGTACAGGCATAGGGATGTGCTTAATGCCATTGAACTGCACATGTAAAATGGTTAAAACACCTAATTTAGTCTTGTATATGAGTCTAAAGTTTCTTTAAACTGGGAATTTGGCTCAGTGGCACCACACTCACCTTGCAAGCATAAATGCCCAAGTTTGATCCCCAGTACCCCCCCAAAAAAAGTTTCTTTAAAAATATTTTTAAGGGTCAGGGATTTAGCTCAGTGGTTCTAGCATCTGCCTAGCAAGTGCAGGGTCCTAAGGTTGATCCCCAATACCACATACCACAGTGTCAGGAGTGTTTGTTCACACCTGTAATCCCAGCACTCAGGAGGCAGAGGCCTCACATCAGAGGACTGATGTGAATTTGAGGCTATCCTGGGCTACATAGTAAGTTCAGGGCCAGTCTGAACTACAAAGCATGACCCTGTCTCAAAAAAAATTAAAAAGTTAAAGAATTTGTTTTTGGAGAATGTTTAATGATGAGTAAATTTCAATATAATGTTTAATGGAAAAATATTTAGTATATAGTACATATGTAGCATAACTCGAGTTTTATGGAGGGAAGATTGTAACTTGTAGACATACACATAAATAAATGTATATTATCTCTGCAAAAATTTGAAAGCCTGAGGAGAGATTAGGTAGTATGCCAATAGATTAATATTAGTTTCACTTTTGTGGTAATGCTTTCTTTTTACACTCAACTCTATGATTGTCATGTATTTTTATGAGGTAAAATATAATGAAAATTTTAAGTAGAAGAGAAGTTGTTAAAAGAGAAAAAAACAAAACTTCAGAAACCGACAGAGGATTTTTAAATTGCTTTCTTCAAGTCTCACTCTCTTCATCTTGTCTTCAAACATATATTTGCCAAGTCCCTTTTCTTCAGACTGATTCTAGGGAGTGATCTTTGCCTTTTACATCCCCTGTCCCTTTATGTTACCATAATTATTGATGTCATTTCTGTTGATCATTTACGCTAATAGTATATTTTTTTTCCAGGTATTGAATTGAAGCACCTTTGTTTGGAATACATGACCCCATGGCTGTCAAATCTAGTCCGTTTCTGTAAGCATAATGATGATGCCAAACGACAGAGAGTTACTGCTATTCTTGACAAGTTGATAACAATGACCATAAATGAGAAACAGATGTACCCATCTATTCAAGCAAAAATATGGGGGAGCCTTGGGCAGGTATTGAGTTTGCTCAAAGTTTTATCTAGTATCTCCTTTGTACAGATAGTTATCTGATGCCCATTTTGTGCTAGGAACAAGGGATAAGTAGAAAAAATAGCGGACACTCCTTTCAGAAGGAGCAGACAGTCACCCACCTCTTCATCTGGTTTGAAATTATGGAAGTCTAATGCACATTTCAGACCCAGAGGAAAAAATAATTAGTTTAGCACTCTTTTATGGTTCAATTATATAGAGTTTAATTGTAGAAATCTAGTTTCATTTCTAATGGTGCTTTAAACTGTTTTCTAATCTCTACATACCAGGGATGTCAGTGAGTAAGTCTCTTTTCTCTCTTCCTTCCTCCTCTCCCCTTCCCTCTTCTCTTCTCTTCTCTTTTTCTTTTCTGTCTCCTTTCTCTGCATTTCTGTAGAGATTAAACCCAAAGCCTTTGCACTGAGCCATATCCCCAGGTCTTTTCTAATGTTTTGAGCAGGGCCCTGCTAAGTCCCTGCGTTGGGGTGGTGGATTCTAATTTGTGATCCCTTTCTTTCAGCCTCCCAGAGTGCTGAATTGCAGGCATGGACCCCTAACTCAGTAAATATTTCCCTATGGATGTCATTTGCTTTCATTTCTAGTCCTAGCTTAAGAATACCACTGTTAAAATATAGGATGTAATGTAACATTTTTAATCTGACAAGAATCCTATGTATCATTTCTTCAAAGTAAGCACCTAAGGAAGCAATACCCTTACTCAAACAATGCTGCAAATCTTCCTCACACTTAAGTGACCCTAGAGCCAGTTTCATAGCTCTTGAAAATTTCTCAGCACTTGATGTCACTTCTTGCATTGGAAAAATAATTAGATTGGTTGCATCATTACTATCTTAGAAGAACACAGACATATTTTGTAAGTAAATGAAGCTAGTAATAAAAATTTTTAAGCTTTAGGCCAGGGATTTAGCTCAGGTGGTACTTCACCTACCTTGGAAGCACAAGGTCCAAAGTTCAATCCCCAATACCACCACCAAAAAAATTTTAAACTTTAAATGTTAATCTCTTACTCTGAAGGAATCAAGTGAATATCTTCAATCTTCCCAGGATAGTTTGATATTTACTGATATATCTCTAAATAGAACCTGGTATTTTGGAACCCTCCTATTGATTGGACTGCTCTTTGTAGTTTTTAATTAAAAATAAAGTTGGTATGAGGTTAAAACATGTTCTCTTCCCAATTTCACTAGATTACAGATCTGCTTGATGTGGTACTAGACAGTTTCATCAAAACCAGTGCAACTGGCGGCTTGGGGTCAATAAAAGCTGAGGTGATGGCAGATACTGCTGTAGCGTTAGCTTCTGGAAATGTGAAATTGGTTTCAAGCAAGGTAACTACTTTTCCTTGCCTTTTGGATAGTAGCATCATGTAATTGTTTTTATCATCAGGAGAATTTTTGTTTTATAACTATATATTTTATAATTAAGATGAATTTTTTATTATATAACTTTTAATTCTGTATCATTTAAAATTCTACTTCTTTACAGGTTATTGGAAGGATGTGCAAAATAATTGACAAGACATGTTTATCTCCAACTCCAACCCTAGAACAACATCTGATGTGGGACGACATTGCTATTTTAGCCCGCTACATGCTGATGCTGTCCTTCAACAATTCCCTTGATGTGGCAGCTCATCTCCCCTACCTCTTCCACGTTGTTACTTTCTTAGTAGCCACAGGCCCGTTGTCCCTTAGAGCTTCCACACATGGACTGGTCATTAATATCATCCACTCTCTGTGTACCTGCTCACAGCTTCACTTCAGTGGTAAGTTCCAGGAAAGTAACTCATGTGTTATCAAGTTACTCTGTCCTCTTTACTTCACTTGACTAAATTTCTTATTATTTATGATGATGACTTAACCCCAGTGCTAATGTAGGCATTATAATGAATTGAAACTTTATCAAATATTATAATAATGAGTTGAAATTTTATCAAAATGAAAAAGAATATTTCTTTCCATGTCAAACTAGGATAATGATTTTTGTAGTTATCACATAAACTAATCAATATAAGTTGACAGTGTTACATTACTAGTACTAATCTGTAGTTAAATGGAGCTAAAGCATTAATATATGTCTAGTGGTTTGATTTAAGGAGCACCATTATGTAATTTTTATATGATATTAAAATTTTCTCAATTCAAAATGAAATAATATCCTCAAATGTTATACTTATTTCTTTTCTCTTTTACAGAAGAAACGAAGCAAGTTTTGAGACTTAGTCTAACAGAGTTCTCCTTACCCAAATTTTACTTGCTTTTTGGCATTAGCAAAGTTAAGTCTGCAGCTGTCATAGCCTTCCGATCCAGTTACCGGGACAGGTCATTCTCTCCTGGCTCCTATGAAAGGGAGACTTTTGCATTGACATCCTTAGAAACAGTCACAGAAGCTTTATTGGAGATCATGGAGGTATGTAGAGGAAAATAATAAGAAATTAAATGAAAAATCTTTTTAAATCCACTACTACTGTACAGAAGAAATATCAGTTTATTCAGCTGTCACACAGTTAATGCCTACATGAAAACACTTTCAGGGGATGTGTTGTTGGCAACATAAGTGTCATCTATAACCAGACGTGGTGACATATGTCTATAAATCCTAGAACTCTTGGAAGCTGAGACAGGAGGATCACAAATTCAAGCTATGGCTGGGCAACTTAGTGGGACCCTGTGTCAAAATTTTTAAAAAGGACTAAAGATGTAACTTAATGTAGAGGTGCTAGGTTCAGTCTCCAATAACCATCAAAAAGAAAGAAAAGTCAAGTATTTACAAGATGTTATGATGAACATTATTTAGATGTTTCTTTAAAAATGTATACATATATTCAACATTTTCTCCTCCCCCCTCAGGCATGTATGAGAGATATTCCAACATGTAAGTGGCTGGACCAGTGGACAGAATTAGCCCAAAGGTATGTCCCAAATTAAAAATAAGTTGTAAAAGTATGTATATCATTGAAAAAATAGGGGGACTGGGTATGTACCTCAGTGATGGGGCATTTGCCTAGCATGACAAGGCTCTGGGTCTGATGCCTGCAGTTAAAAAAAACAAAAGAAAACAAGATATTGGTGCAAAATCAGTATCTTATTTAGTGTATTCTGAAAACACACACAAAGGTTCTCATACGGTCTTTGGGTCTTCTGCTTGCAGGTTTGCATTCCAGTATAATCCATCTCTGCAACCAAGAGCTCTTGTGGTCTTTGGCTGTATTAGCAAACGAGTATCTCATGGGCAGATAAAGCAAATCATCCGTATTCTTAGCAAGGTACGTCTCCCTCTATTCTCCCAAATATTTGTGGTTCCCAAGTTGTAAAGCATGACTTCCACATCTTAAAAATCATTTCAGGTTAACAGAATGTCCTATACACTGCTCACTAATCCTTTAAAAATGAGCTCTACTATTTTTTCTTACTGTAATTCTTTGAACAAATCTTCAGATATCTTTCAAAGAAAATCAAATATTTTTGCCTGTTTCACTAAGCAGTACCCTTACTGCTTTGTCAGTTTTCAGAGCAGTCAATTACATAGTAAAACTACAGCTTTCCTTATGCTGAGCTACATAATTTGTGACTACTGTAATGTTTGACATATTCAAATACAAAAGAATTTTTTAAAAACTAAGAAACCAAATGTGTACTATACTGGCTGCCAATATCACCACTGTGTTAGAAATAGTTCTGATGCTTATCACGTAAGTACAGTAAATGTTCCTAAATTGATTGTGAGATTCAGCTTTAGAGTTAATATTTTATTTCAGTGAAAGTAAAATGAAGAATTCTTTTTCCCTAAAAGGCACTTGAGAGTTGCTTAAAAGGACCTGATACTTACAACAGTCAAGTTCTGATAGAAGCTACAGTAATAGCACTCACCAAATTACAGCCACTTCTTAATAAGGTAATTATTGTATAGATCATGTTTTTTATTTATTTTGGGTGTCAGTGTTTCGTGTTCTTTTCATGTAAAGAGTTTAGAAAATGGATTGAGAAGCAATTAATAATAAAAAGCTATAATTAAAGTAGAATTTCTTGTCATAAAATTTAGTTGTTTGAAGAAGTTGTATTAGCAAAAGAATAAGTATACAGTATGTGTTCTTAGGTGCCAGTAATATTTTTAAATTTCACCAGTGCTAGAGAAAAGATGAGTTTATATTCTTAATTTTTTGTTCTATTAATTGAGCCTCTGCTGGTACTGTCTTAGAGACTAGAGGTACACAGCGGCAGTAGAGTTTCCTGCTTTGAGGAGCTTACATCCTGGGGTAGGTGTGGAGCTGGAGGAATGGGTGAATGGTAAACTAAGTAAAATACTTAGTATGTTAGCTAACGATCATTACTGTGGAGAAATGTAAAGCTGAGAGAAATAAATCTGATTCACCAAAAGTATGCCAGGTTAGAAGTGATTACAGAAAAATAAGTACCTGTTATGTCCCTGATGAAGTTAAATATTCTATAAACATCTTAATCTTAAATAATATAAATTTATTATTTTATCCCTGTCATATAAGTAAAAATAAGACTTAGAAAGACCAACTTTGCCAGAGTCCTGTCCTAATAAAACATAAAACTATGGTTCTAATCAGAGTTTAAATAAGGAAATTTATAATTTTTACGGTAAAAAGAAAGGGAACAAACCTTAAAAGAAAGAATACAACAGACATTAGGGTGGGTGGACCATTCTGTTTATGAAGAAACTTGCCAAAAATGTAGCAAGAGAGAAGGTTGTTAAGATTGGATACAGAAAATGAAACATTAAACATTTTTCAGAAAGGAAGGAGGTTGGAAATTTTCTGGCAGACAAAAAATATGTCAAAAGCAGGACTGAGACCATTCTAGTACTAGAGTGCATTGGAGTGGAGAGAAACTGGAGGCAGGAAGAAACAACATATAGAATAAAGAGGGGTAGCACGAGGTAGTGTCATCAGCAGTAAGAAAGAAATGGGGCTGGGCAGACAGATCAGTAGTAGAGCACTTCCCTAACATGTGTGAGGCCCCACATTCAGACCCCAATATTGGGAGGAGAGAAGATGAGAGAAAGACAGACAGACAGGCCCGGACAGAAAAGAAAAAATTAGCAAATGCAAGAGAAGTTGCACCAGAAGGATCAGTAAACCTTAGCACTTGAATTTGAGAATCCAGAACAGGGGGAAAAAAAAAAAATCAAAAAAATTGCTAAGGTTCTCAGCCCAGCTACCAGTTTCTTTCTTACAAGGAAAAGATGGAGAAATTATTTATTCACCTTCCTCAAAAGAGAAAATATGGGTAATTAGGAGAAGTAGATTGCTACATTTTATGCACATAAAATGTGCATAAATATGACATAAATATGTACATAAATATGACCATTTGTACATAAATATGTACATAAATATGACCATTTGTCAGTGCATCTTACAAAGCTGGAATCTATCCTCTCCATCAGGACTCCCCTCTGCACAGAGCCCTCTTTTGGGTGGCTGTGGCTGTGCTGCAGCTAGATGAAGTCAACTTATATTCAGCGGGCACTGCTTTGCTGGAACAAAACCTGCACACCTTAGATAGTCTCCGTATATTCAATGACAAGGTAAGCAAGCTTTCTTTTGGGGTTCCTATATTAACTCACAATTAGTATTCCTTCTTCTTCACCGTGGTTCCTTTAAAAGCAAAGAGGTTCATAGCTGAAATAGTGGAATTTATTGTGAGTATAATTATCTATCATAAAAACTATTTAAACTTTAATACATATATTCTCTACATAAAAAAACAAAATAAAATGAAAAAAAAAGATACTGGCCTGATACTAGTAAATAGAATGGAGTCAGTAATATTGAGTAGTAATAATAGCTACCACACGGACACACCTGTACATTCATTGTTTTTAATTTTCTTAACTTTAAAGCAGAGCTTAGTTTTCTCTATTTCCATTCACAAATGAAGGGATAATCTAAAGTAAACCTATTTGTAGGTGAAAATACTACTTAAGAAAAATTGTACTCAAGAGGCTAAGGCATTGTGAGTTCAAGGCCAGCCTAGGCTATATAGTGAGTTCAAAGGCAGCCTGAATAACATAGTGAGACCTTGTCTCAAAAAAAAAAAAAATCTGGGCCGGGGATATAGCTCAGTGGTTCCCGCGCCTGTCTTGCAAGCGCAAGGACCCGGGTTCAATCCCCGGTAACCACATAACAATACTGGGTGTGGAGACTCACCCCAGCGGCAACCAATACCACATACCAGTGCCAGGCGTGGTGGCTCACGCCTGTAATCCCAGCACTTGGGAGGCAGAGGCAGGAGGATTGTGATGTGAGTTTGAGGCTGAGCTCAGGGCCAGCCTGAACCACAAAGCGAGACCCTGTCTCAAAAAAACCTTAAAAAAAAAAAAAAAAAATCAGTATGATTAATAGCACATTAGGGAGTTGGAGAATCTAAAGGAAATTTGTGGGTATTTACTTTTAGTTGTTTTTTTCTTTTGCCTAATCTCACTTTAAAATACACTAGTAACACTTCACAACATTATTAAACTTGGTTGGGGATGGATTTATAGTTCAGAATTCTAGAGGAGGAAGTAAATTAGGATGAAATTATGTTTTTTTTGTCTTTGAGAAAAAGTGAGAACAGTGTAGGAAAAAATAACTTTAAAAAAAAAACAGTGCAAGAGCTGGGAATATAACTTAGTGGTTCCACATCTGCCTGGCAAGCACAAGGTACTAGGTTTGATCCTTGGTACCACATTTAAAAAAAAAAAAAAAGCTAACAGTGTAAAATCAGGCGTATGATTATTTTTTAAAAAGACTGTGGGTATATATGGACCAAGTTTGTTTAAAATTAACTGAGCTGTGGCTATAAAGGTGGAACATGGTTTTAAGTGTGGCAATACTTGATCTAAGCAATATTTGTTCAGTTTCCCCGATGTGATAATAGAAGTATGTGAATAAAATTTTAGAGGCAGAGGTTACCATGAAGTTCGTCAGTTGGACCTCCCTATTACAAAGTAGAAATAAATAAATAATTTGTACATCTGATTTGGGACTAGACTCATTTCCTGTTTTCATTGCCCTTTTCTAAACTTGTCTTATAGTCAGAATAATATCTAACTATTACCTATTTATATGTTAAGAATATTTGTGAATAAAGTACTTACGTCTTAGACATACCTGCTTTGGCATTTTCATTACCAGAAATCCCAGGAGACAGTTGTGACTCTAGGGCTCCAGAATACTAACAATGGTTAAAAGGCACAAAGGGACTGGGGAGTTAGCTCAGTGGTTCCAGTGTGTGCCTAAGAAGCACAAAATCTCAAATTTGATCTTTGATACAAAAAAAGCAGAAAAAGGCACAAGGGGGATGATCCCTGGACATGGTAGGGCACACTTATAGCCCCAACTACTCAAGAGACTGAGGCAGGTTGATCACTTGAGCCTACCAATTTAAGGACAGCCTGGGCAACATACCAAGACCCCATCTTTTAAAAAAAAATCAGAATATAAATTGACATCAGAAACTGTGTATTATAAATCAGAGGTGTTTATTTGGTGCCTGACTGCATTGTGCCAAATAATTTGGAGTGCCTAAAATGTTCTGCTGTGGTTTTCTGTAGTTTGAAAGTAATTTCTCTCAGTTTAAAAGGAGTACTTGTTATAGCTGTTGATCACAAGTAAGAATCAAGAAATATTTTTTGTTTTTTTTTTTAAACCAAGATTGTTCCCAGGACATTTCTTCAAGCCATTTTTTAACCTATTGTTTTCAGACTGCTTCTTGCTAAATTGCCCAAGGTGGCCTTGAACTTGTGATTCTCCTCCTTTCCCAGTGTGCTGGGATTATAGGCATGCGACACAATGCTCAAGTCTAAGTGATCTTTTTTAAAGAAAGCTTCTGTGTTAGTGGCATAGCTCAGTGATACAGCACTTCACTAGTATGTGTTAGACCCTGGGTTCAAGCCCTTGTACAACACAAGTAAATGATTGAATGAATAAACGAATAAATAAACTTCTGTGAACTCCGTCAGCCATCTCGTGATTGTTTTTAATAGAGTCCAGAAGAAGTCTTTATGGCTATCCGGAATCCTTTGGAATGGCACTGTAAGCAAATGGATCATTTTGTCGGACTCAATTTCAACTCTAACTTTAACTTTGCATTGGTTGGACACCTCTTAAAAGGTAAAGAAACCCTGTATCAAAATGTTTTTGTGATGCACTATCATGAAGCCACTAGTTATTAAAATAATTGGTAACAAAATAACTCAGATTTATATTTTACTTTAAATACAAACAATATCTACTATATTGAATTATATTTTCTTCAATAGATATATTTAAAAGCTTTATTTCCATTGATTCTCATAAAATTTGAGCACTAGGGATAATGATGTCCACACATTCACACACAACTGCTGAACCTTTGAATAGCTATGTTATTAGTAATAGTGCTTAAAACTATAAATCAGTATATTTTTTGATAAGTTTATATTTGGGAGTGTTATTGTACAAATTTGATAGAGATTTTCTTCAGCGTGTTTCTAGTGTATAGATTAATACCATTATTAGGGCTTGCCTTTCTGGTCCCCAGCACCACTCCTCCACACTCTGTATTGATTCTAGCCAGTGATGTTCAGCTCTTCTTCAGCGCTCATTCATTTTCTAACCTGGCTTTACTTCTCATTGCCAACTTCACAGCTTGAGAGCAATGGTGTATTAACATGGGGCAGACAGGGCCAGAGACTGCAGTGAACCTGGACACGTTTGTGGGTAGAGGCAACACATATCAAGCTGCAGCTTGAGTCAGTTTTGTATCCATTTAAACAGCTATTAGATTGAGAGGTCTTAAAAGTTCCCTTATTTTGTTTATTTTTTCCCCTATTTTATTTATCTATACTGTCATTCATTTTGAGTTTGACCTGACATTCTTATGAAATTTGTACAGAAAATATTGAGAAAGTAAATAAGCATTGGCCAAGAGATACTATACTAGATGCAATCCTTGTTAATAGTGTGCTTGCTTATTCCATGTTGCTAAAAGAGTATTAGATATTTTCAGTGTTTAAATCCCTTTTTTTGTGGTGATTCCTCGTAGAATGGATGTTTGTTCTTACTTAATTTATTATTTTCCTCCAGTACCAGGAATTGAACTCAGCACATTCTGCTTGCAAGGCAGGCACAGTGCTACTGAACTAAATCTCCAGCCCTTCAAATCCCTTTTTTAAAATGGAATAGTATTAATGATTAAAAGCTGCTAAATATCACCGTTTTTCTTTCTTTCATTCTTTCTTTTTTCTAAGAAAGGATCTTGCCATGCAGTTCAGGCTGGTTTTGAACTTGTAACAATCCTCCCACGTGAGCCTTCCGAGTGCTGGGATTACAGGCATGTGTCACCATGTCCGGTTTAAAGATTACTTTCTAATCAAGCCTGCCCTTTGCATGTATATAGCATATGTTTCCTGTGTTGTTGGATTTTTTCTTTTAATTTAAAAAGAATTATTCAGTAATAGAACTTTACTTTAGAAATCTTAAGGGAAATTCCAATACATTGTTTTGTTTTTTAATATCCTTGTGCTACATTAAGTAATCAAAGATCTGAACACCATTATCTTCCTTAATTTTCCTCTTCCTGAGGTACCTTAACATTATTCTATTCCACATATTTTAGTACTTAATCCTGTATGTAATTAACTAGTCATTTATGTATATTTTACTCTTATAAATGGCTGTTTCTGGAAGGTAAGAATGATCACTTCCTTTCCTTGCAGACTGCTCGTCACAAAATAAAGAGTTCAAATATTTCTTCATAGAATAAATAAACTTCTTATTTGTTTCTGTTCTTTGTAGGATACAGGCATCCTTCACCTGCCATTGTGGCAAGAACAGTCAGAATTTTGCATACACTACTAACTCTGGTTAATAAACATAGAAATTGTGACAAATTTGAGGTGAATACCCAGAGTGTGGCGTACCTAGCAGGTAAAACCATAAAATAGATGAAGTTAATCTTAAGTTTTGCCAGAACATTTTTCCTTAGGAAAGAGTTGCATTAAAATCTAACGTTTATTCTCTTTGTCATCTTTTTTTTAAGGACAGTATGGTGGCTCCCTATTGTCTGTCATAAAACCTGAATATCTCAGCCTAGCATCCTAGAACCTTAAACAACTGTCCTTTGTTCTGTCTCCTTTATCTAAATTTCATAAGCCTTATTTTTTATTACCCTCCAGCTGGATGGGCTATTTTAAGCTTGTCTACTTGCCATCTCCTACAAGTGACTTTTATTCCTTAATGCCATTTACGTGGGATATCTGCCATCCCCACCATTCCTTTAAATCTCTTATTTGCTGTTATCTGATTTTTGTTTCTCTACTCAGCAACACTTAGCACTTTATGTCACACAGTTCCTAAACATATTTGTTGAATGGAAACTGCTGAGTTTTAGTTTAGCGGATTTCTTTTTGTGACAAATTTCTGGTTTGAACCATATAACCTCGCACAAATCATTTAACATCTCACAGTATTTTTCCTCAGTGGATTTAGTAATACCTGCCTTGCTTAACATTTTGTACTTGAGATCAATTGTACATTCAAACACTTGAAAAGATAAGGTGTTTATTAAATCTCTTCTTATGTCCCATATTTATGTGTACTCTTTTCACATAGACCACAAACCCTTGAAGAAAAACTAAAGTCTATCCTAAATGTTCAAACCTTTGCACCTCATACTGTTCTAGGGGGCACTTTACATGTTCACTTAACAAATATTACCCTTTCTGGGAGGTTGTAAGAAACTTATTTTAGAGCATACTTGAGATTTGTTTTTTTTTTTAATCTTTTTTTTCTTTCAGCTTTACTCACAGTATCTGAAGAGGTTCGAAGTCGCTGCAGCCTCAAACATAGAAAGTCTCTTCTTCTTGCTGATATTTCTATGGAAAATGTTCCCATGGATATATATCCCATTCATCATGGTGACCCTAGCTATAGGTAAGTGTACCTGCTCTCCTGTAATTATATATTTATAATCAGGTTTCAGTTTTCCATTTTGATGGAGAAAAACAGCAGAGGAATCTAGAAAGTAATATAGAAGGGAATCTAGAGATAAGGTTAGACAGAGTGTGTAACTCAAAATTCATTCTATAAATGTGCAGTATTTTATGCAAGTTAGTAGTAAGAAAGTTCTTTTAGTCTAATTGTGCTAATGTAATCATTAGTTTGTCTATTTTAAGCACAAACCATATGAATAATGAAAACAGATGATTTGAAAGTTTGGGGTTGTAAAAAAAAGGGCCTAGAAACTAACATTAAATATAAGCAGTAGTAAATGCTTAGAAACTAAGCTGTACAGATTTATAAAAGCATGTACATCCTCACACATTCCTTGTGTTTACTTATAACACACTAAAGGTATTATAAAGATTTCTCTAGTATAGATGTTGATAATAAAATTATGTCCATTGTTACATGGTTTGGTGTAGTGTATTTTTCAGTATAACTTGTAGAAATTACATGAAAATTGCATCATTTAGGGATAAATTTCAAAATATGTACACCATAAATATATGCAATTTTTGTCAGTTTAAGAAGTTAAGGGATAAGTGTCATTCTGTGGTACAGTGCCTGCCTAGCATGTACGAGGCTCTGGGTCGAAACCTCAGCACCAGAAAGAGAGAAAAAAATGTGATGGGGAAAAGAGAGTGAATGAAAGGAGAAGAAAGAAAGGAAAGGAAAGCAATCAGTTAACAAAATGAATGCAGTATATTTGTTTCTGTATAGCATTTGGGAGTTCCTATTGCATATAAGATATCATGGCAAGAAAGTTGATGCTTCTGGGAATACATTCAGAGTTGTACTGTGAAACATATGCAGTGCACTTTTATAATTAATTGATTGCTCTGGGAAATAGAGCAGCTACCTAGAATAGTCAAAGAATGATTGGATTTATCACCTAACTCTTCTCTATTGTTTAAATTCCTCAGGACACTGAAGGAGAACCAACCATGGTCCTCTCCCAAAGGTTCTGAGGGGTACCTCGCAGCCACCTATCCAACTGTGGGCCAGACCAGTCCCCGAGCCAGGAAATCCATGAGTCTGGACATGGGGCAGCCTTCTCAGGCCAACACTAAGAAGTTGCTTGGTTAGTTTGTCTTAACTTTGTACAGTTTTAAGATGAATATTATTCTGAAGAAATTACATACTCTTGAAAATTATTAAAATTGCTTAAGATTATCATAATTTTTCATTTTGAATACAGCAAAGTTTTTTATGCTTTTACAAGAGTTTGATAAATCAGTTCTGCCATATCAGTTGACACAGAGAAATGAGAATTGGACCTTTGTTTTATTTTGGGTTCCCTCCCCCAATTTCTTGTCTAAAGACTGTGGCACCTCTTGTTTTGTTCTGCCATGGGTGGGCAGCAGGTGATGGGACTAGGAGAGCCATTAGCTACCTATTAGAAGGGAAGAGTGTTCCTGCAGTTGAGGCTTTAATGATGTAGTGCTTATCACTTGAGAGCAGAATACATCAGTATGTTAAGAAGCTGTAGTACTGTTCACTGTGTTGTCTTTGAAAAGATAAGGTATTATACTTTTAATTATAAGAGTATGTTTTCTTAATTTTTTATTAGTTAATGTTTGCAGTACCAAGTAAATGCAGTCTTGATATTTTTTTATTCAAATCTTTATTGGTACATTATATATACAACAATCTTGATTCTTAAAGGTTAACACTGTTCAGTTATATCAGTGTCTGTGAGAATACACCTAAAATGCTGTGAAGACCCTCTCCTATTTCAATAATGAAGGGTAAATAACTGAGTCCACAAAGGAACACCACAAAGGAAATGCAAAACTGCTGTGTATTCCATTAGCTAAAATTTTAATTGTTAAGTGGAATATATTGGTATCTGCATTTCATTAATCAAAACTGAATGGTTCAGTAGATTTCAGTTACCAAACATATGTGTGTATCATGAGGTAGAATTGGGAAGATGTTTGTGTTCATGAGGAAATTAGTGATCAAGCAACAAACTGTTCCAGGGCCAGCCTGCCAATAGATCATGAAAGGCATAGAAACCGTGAATGTAGTTACTGTTACTGGTCACATAGTTCTGTTACCTTTTGTTCCTTTCTGTTGGCACGTTGCCCTAAGAAATCTTCTAGGAGTTTCCTGGTTACTTTGTTTTGTGATTCTGATTTTCATACAAAGGAAGTTAGTTGTAAATGAAAAGCCAACCACAGAGAAGTGACATGTTAAATTCATTTTATCCATGTTCTTGGTGGAAAAGGTGACCTCTTCATGGAGAGGTTTATAATTTGGTGACTAAGACATAGAATCAGCTGATGGTGGCAGCATCTGCTAGGTGCCATATAAGTGATGCATTTTGATTGGAGAAATGGAGGATCTAGGGAAATTAGAAAAGTTTGTAGGAAGGGAAAACATGTAAGCTAGGTTATAAGTTTAGTATGTGCTTTCCTAGAGAAAAAGGAAGAGCATATATTTAAGAGAGGAGGAATAGCATGAATAAAGAAGTTAGGAAAACAACTAGCAGTGGATCATCGTGGGGACTGTTACAGAAAATAAGACTAGAGAAGGACTTGAGTGTGAAAGACTTTGTGTGCCATAGTAAGAGAGTTAGCCTTGCTATATAAGCAACAGAGATACTTAATTTTTATTTAAATGTTGGAAGAATATAACCAAATTTATTTATTTTGGGGGGTGGGGTTTATCTGGCAGCAGTGCGGAGAAATATTAAGAGATTTTGGCAAGCAGATCACTTAGGAGATTAGTACAGCAGTCCAGATGGAAATTAGGTTAGGCTTGCATTAACATAAGAATCTTGGAAGAATAGAGAAGAATCAGATTTGGAATAGATTTTTCACACGCAAGAGTCAAGACAACTGAACATATATCCAAAGAAAATGAAGTCACGGTTTGAAGAGGCATCTATTCCTGTGCATATTGCAGCACTATATATAATAGACAAGAAATGGAAACAGCCTCATGTCCATCAAATGATAAGTGGATAAAATAAATGTAGTACATCTACACAATAATCTTCAGCTATAAGAAAAAATGGGATCCTAGCTGGGCGTAGTGGCTTCCACCTATAATCCCAGCACTTGGGAGGCAGAGGCTGGAGGATTGCTGCGAGTTCCAGACTCACCTGGGCTACATAGTGAGCTCAGGGCCAGCTTGAACTACAGAGAGAACCCTGTCTCAAAAAAAAAGAAAAATGAAATCCTGTCATTTGTGATGACATGGATAAAACTGGAGATCATTATGTTAAGTGAAAATAAAGCGGGACAAAAACACATACCACAAGATCCCACTCATATTTGGAATATTAAAAAATTGATTTTATAGATGTTGAGACTCGTAGGGAGATTATCTGGGAGGGCAGGTTAAGGAAAGGCTGATCATGGTACTAAATTATAATTACACAGGAATGAGAAGCACTAGTGTGCTATCACACAGTAAGATAGATACAGGTAGTAATAATACACTGAACATTCAAAAACCTAGAAGAAAGGATTTGGAATGTTTTCTCCCTAAAGATATGACAAATGAGCTCTGCAGTGTTGGCACATGCCCATAATCCCAGAATTCCATAGGCCAAAGCAGGAGGATTATGTGTTTGATGCCATTGTGGGGTACATAGCCAAGACCTTGCCCCCCACAGAATGGATAAATGTGAGGCAGATATATTTACTCTGATTTAAACAGTGATATCATGGGGGCTAGGGATTTAGCTCAGTGGTTCTGACGTCTACTTGGCAAGCACAAGTTCCTGAGTTCAATCTCGGGTAACACATACAACGCTGGATGTGGTGGCTCACACCTGTAATCCCAGCACCTGGGAGTTAGAGGCAGGAGGATTGCTATGAGTTAAGGCTGCCTAAGCTACATAGTGTGTTGAGGGCCAGCCTGAACTACAAAGTGAGACCCTGTCTCAAAAACTAAAAAAATAAACAATGATATGATGTTTAAGGTGTCCCATTAATATGTATAATTTTTATGTATCCTTTAAAAATAAATTTAATATTAAAAGAAATCTAAATATGTGCTAATTATAAGAAACTCATTTCAACTATAATACACATACATCAAAAATAAAGGGGCAAGGCCAAGGATTTAGCTCAGTGGTTCTGGTCCCTGTCTTGCAAGCACAAGATCCCTCATTCGATCCCGGTAACCACGTATACAGTGTTGGGCATGGTGGCTTACTTCTGTAATCCCAGCACTCTAGAGGCAGAGGCAGGAGGATTTCCATGAGTTTGAGGCTCAGCTGGGCTACATAAGTGAGTTTAGGGCCAGGCTGAATTACAGAGCAAGACCCTGTCTCAAAAAGAAAAAAAAGGACAAGGAGCAGCCACACTGCACCTGCCTGGCAAGCACAGGGTCCTGAGTTTGATCTCTCTTACTGCCAAAATAAAAATATAAAAGGACAGAAAGAAATACATGGGGGTGGGGGTGGGGTGTTAGCTCAGTGGTTCAGGCCCCTGTCTTGCAAGTGCAAGGGCCCAGGTTTGATTCCCCAGAAACTACATACAATACTGGGCGTGGATACTCATGCCCAGCAGTAATCAGCACCACATACCACAGTGCGGGGCATGGTGGCTCACACCTGTCATCCCAGCACTCGGAAGGCAGAGGCAGGAGGATTACTGTGATGTGAGTTTGAGGCTGAGCTCATGGCTAGCCTGAACTACAAAGCTAGACCCTGTCTCAAAAAAACAACAAAACAAAACTTGAGGCTAATAAAACATTTATCAGATGTTCAATTATCAAATTTTATTGTATTGGCTTCAGTCCTGGCTTTTTTAAAAAGAATGTTAGATGTAAGCTAGATTTTTTTTTTTAAAGGTTGAAATTTCAATTTTATCTCAAAGTGGTAAATAATCTGAGGCATAGTTCTGACCATGTACTACTTCAGAAAGGTTCACAAAGTGAGTGTAAATGCTCCTTGAGGGCTCTAGTCAGACCCAGAATGATACCAACCAGTTGTGACTGGCCAGATTTTTTTCCCCAGAGCTACTTTAAAAGGAATGAGAAGTCTTTGGATGTAGAACAAAAATATGTAAATTTCTGGCTGGGGATTAAGCTCAATAGACCACACCTGTCTGTCTCGCAAGAGTGAGGCAAGTGTGAGGTCCCTTCATTCAATCCCTGGTACTAAAAAAAAAAAAAAAGAAAGAAAGAAAGAAAGAAAATTTCAAATAACCCAATTTCAATATTTTTACTTTAGGAGAAAGATACTTAAATATTAATGTACTATATGGCTGGAGAATCTCAAAGCCAAGTGTGAGATAGTATCACTTGCCATTTCAGAGTGTTTCTTATATATTTGTTCTTTGATATTTTCAGGCATGCATGTCCTCTTCTCAAGTCTTTAAGAATTAAAAATCAAACTTTAATTTTTGGGTACATCTGGAAATTTCTTATACATTAATGACTAATTCTTGGCACTAGCAGAATCTCTTAAATTGAAAAGACTATTCAGTTATAGCTGATCTTTGCCACTAAATAGCAGATACCTCCCACTGTTTGTTATCAGTACCTGTAGTTGTTGGTAGAACTTGGTTTACATACAGTGTAGTTGAATGTAATCTTCATTTCACTAGGGTCAGTAAGGTGCTCCTGTCCTGAAACAGAAAGCTCTCCCTTGGAGAGGATGGAGAATAAAAGAGACTGTGTTCCAAAGATATGTTTGAGCTTTCTTTGGGTCTTTATGTTTTTATTAAAGCTCAAATGCTGTAATGTCCATGCATTTTCCTTAAAATTCTTTTTCATACGTTATGGTTAATGAATTTCTATATTCTCTAACTTCTGTTTTAGGGACAAGGAAAAGTTTTGATCACTTGATATCAGACACAAAGGCTCCTAAAAGGCAAGAGATGGAATCAGGGATGACAACACCCCCCAAAATGAGGAGAGTAGCAGAAACTGATTATGAAATGGGTGAGAAACAAAGTTAATAATTGATCTGTGTCACTAATAGTAAAGTGGGAGAGAGTACCTCACATTTACTTTCCAACCAGTATTAAATCTTTACAATGTTGTATGGAAGCATTTGTTCTTTGAAAGATAAATTCTGCAGTCCTTAAAATGATGTTTCTCCTGATACCTGTGCTAAAAATAGTCAGGTGTATGAATCACAGTACTGTAAATAGCTAGCCAAAATTTTGCATAGGTGAATAGTAATTCTGTATACTTACTTTGATATTTTAAGTGTCTACCAAAATGCTGTTAAACTTTAGAACATTGAGATACATTAGGTGAAGCAGTTACCCAGGTGTTACTGCAGCTGATCGTGTTAATCCATGTCTCTCTGCAGAAACTCAGAGGGTTTCCTCATCACAGCAGCACCCACATTTACGTAAAGTGTCGGTATCTGAATCAAATGTTCTTTTGGATGAAGAAGTACTTACTGATCCGAAGATCCAAGCACTTCTTCTGACTGTTCTAGTAAGGATTTTGCCTTTTTTTTTCTTTTTTTTTTGAGACAGAGTCTTGCTTTGTAGTTCAGGCTGACCCTGAACTATGTAGCCCCGGTGAGCCTCAAACTCATGGCAATCCTCCTGCCTCTGCCTCCCGAATGCTGGGATGACAGGCATGAGCACCATGCCTGGTGGATTTTGCTTTTCTGAAGGTTTTTTTCCTACTCTTAGGAGCCTTTTTAAAAAATTAATTTTATTGATGCACTTTAGATATATATAATAATCACATTGATCATAGGGAATTTGTACCTGTACGTTATATATCTTGATTCTTCTTTGTTCTCCAATCCCCGCCACTCACCTCAACCCTCTTTCCATTTAAATATTAAAGATTTAGTAGGAAGATAGTTTTTAGCTTCTCACAAAATAGGTGACATTGTAGTCACAAAATCAAAATGTTCTTTGCTTACTTTTTGCATCTTCACAGGCAACACTGGTAAAATATACCACAGATGAATTTGATCAACGAATTCTTTATGAATATTTAGCAGAGGCCAGCGTTGTGTTCCCCAAAGTATTTCCTGTTGTGTAAGTATCTCCTATATTTGATTAACCTTTATACCTATCATTATATCAAATATTTTATAAAGGCTGAGGAAATGTATTACCCAGTACTGTTCACTAGTTGCAAAATAGCAAAATGAGGGCGAGGGATTTAGCTCAGTGTTTCCAGCGCCTGCCTTGCAAGCACAAGGTCCCAAATTCTCCCGGTAACCACAAAAACAGTGCTGGCTGGGTATGGTGGCACACGCCCACCAGCAATTAGTTCCACACACCATAGTGCTGGGCGTGGTGGCTCACAGCTGTAAGGAGGCAGAGACAGGAGGGTTGCTGTGAGTTCCAGACTTGCCTGGGCTACATAGTGAGCTCAGGCCAGCCTGAACTACAAAGGGAGACCCTGTCTTTAAAAAAAAAAAAAAAAAAAATTAGATAGTGTGGATAATGAGTTTTCACTTAGAGATAGTAATTTAAGTAGGCTGTAGGTATAGGTTGGTATTACAATATGTTCTAAGGATGTACAAGGCCCCACTTTTGATTCCCAGGACATAGTGGTTGTAATGTTGGCTAAATGGTAGATAACCTAACGGGAGAAACTTCCTGTTTTTAATCTTACTGATTTAAGTGGTTCATTGTGGTGAGCATTGTTCATTTTTCTCACCTCAGAGAAAATTGATACCTATTTTGGTTTTCTTTTTTTTTTTTTTGGAGTCAGGGTCTCGCTTTGTATTTCAGGCTGGGCCTGAGCTTAGCCTCAAACTCACATCACAGCAATTCTCCTGCCTCTGCCTCCTGAGTGCTGGGATTACAGGCGTGAGCCACCACGCCCGTCACTGTGGTATGTGGTGCTGATTGCTGCTGGGGTGAGTGTCCACATCCAGTATTGTATATGGTTACCAGGGATCCAACCTGGGTCCTTGTACTTGCAAGACAGGTGCCGGAACTGCTGAGCTAAATCTCCGGCCCTTGTTTTCTTTTTAATGAGCTTTTGTATTTATTTATTGCTGAGTGAAGTAAAGAGTAATCTCCTATTTGAGAAGTAAATTTTATTCTCTCTTATCACCTTACCCTCAAAGTGTTGACATTTAAATAGCCCAAATGAACTAGGGACATTCTATTCCAGTTGAGTGCTTCTATACAGCATAATTTTATTTTTGATTAATCACATTTTAAATTTTTCAAGTTTTATATAGTTAGGCCTTAGTTCTTTTAATGAATGCAGCTAGGTTAGAAATAATTTTTTTGTAAGATTTCATTGGATGGTTATTCTACCCTTTCTAACCTAATTTTGCTTTCCTTCATAAAATTTAATCTGACTGAGCATCAATTAAGCACCACTTAATATTCACGTTAGTCTGAGCATCAATTAAGCACCACTTAATATTCACGTTAGTCAACTCTCTGGGTACCTATCAGCAAATGTCAGAAAGAAGTGGTCCTAATGTGTGCTAAGCAGCAGAAAGTCAATCTTGTCTTGAAAAAAACATTCATAGTATATAGTTAGACATGGTTATATTACACCACTAGCTGTTTGCATTTACCATATTTTCCCTGGTGACCAAAACCAAAACAAAAGCAAGTGCAGGACTGGGGATTTAGCTCAGTGGTTCCATTGCCAGCCTTGCAAGTGTAAGGTCCTGGGTGTGGTGCCTCACACCTACCAGCAAACAGTACCACATACCACAGTGCCGGGCGTGGTGGCTCGCCCTGTAATCCCAGCACTCGGGAGGCAGAGGCGGGAGGATTGCTGTGAGTTCAAGGCTTGATTGGGCTACATAGAAGCTCAGGGCCAGCCTGAACTACAAAGCGAGACCCTGTCTCAGAAAAGAAAAAGCAAGTGCACACACATACGCATACATAAACACATTCACACATAAACACATATACTCCAAAAAGTTGGAAAATGTAGAAAAGCAGCAAAGTTAGAAGCACTCATGTCCTTTTGTGCCACATTGTTCTGAATCATGTTTTTCAGTAAATCTTTTCATTAATTGTACTGTTGCTCTGTTGACTTTTTTTAGGCACAATTTGTTGGACTCTAAGATCAATACCTTATTGTCATTATGCCAAGATCCAAATTTGTTAAATCCAATCCATGGAATCGTGCAGAGTGTGGTATACCATGAAGAATCCCCACCACAGTACCAAACATCTTACCTGCAAAGTAAATAAATGAATGGGGGGGCGGGTACTAATGAACTTGCTAACATGTGCCCTGTTGTAGAATGCACTGACTACAGAATTCTTTAAAAGGAATAGGCATGTCCAGACTTCTCTCTGCATATCCAGCTTTCTGACTCCTGTAATTATATTCCATAAGATAACTTCTTGACAACTTTATTAAAATATGGTTTTATACTGAATCTAGTTTAAGTAAGTTTTAGTCTGCTTTGACACTTGTTCTAAAATGTTTTCAGTGTGTTCAGAGGCTTTATAAATCAACTACACAACTTAATTTCTGTTACCATTAAAAGATACTGTGCCTCTTATAAAAGTAACGTTTGGTTTGTTGCAGGTTTTGGTTTTAATGGCCTATGGCGGTTTGCAGGACCCTTCTCAAAGGTATAAAAATGTATTTTTCTCTATTTTTGACAAAACAAAAGCTTTTACCAATATTAATGTTCCTACTTTAAGAACACATGGTACTGCTGGGCCTGGTGGCTCACACCTGTAATCCTAGCACTTGGGAGGCAGAGGCAGGAGGATTGCTATGATTTCAGGACTAGCTGGGGCTACATAGTAAGTAAGTTCAGGGCCAGCTTGAACTGCAAAGCAAGACCCCTTTCTCAAAAAACTAAAAAAAACCAGAAACATATGGTATACTGAAAACTGAATAACAACTCACAATAAACACATTTTCAGAAAAAAGTTTTCAGCACAAGATTTCTTCTATGAGGTAGCATCTTTAATAATCTTTCTACATTATTTTTTTCAAACATACCTAATTTTATGCTGACTTCAAACAAGGGGAGGGTTTGATAAACCTCTGTAAAACTTTTCTGCCTGCAGACCCCTGATAATTTTAATGTACATATCAAATATCTTATGACTCATATAAAGTATTAGCTGTGGTTATAATCTACCTCGTAAAAAACACATTTACATCCAACTGTATTCGATTCATTACTCTCTATTCATTTTTTTCTTTGGCATTGGTCGATATAGTGTGACATAAATATGTATTTAATTACTTTCTCTGTATATGCTTTCTCCAAATTCATTGAAGTTCCTTGAAGGCAGGACTTACGTACCTTCCCCTTATAGTTCCTAGCACAATGTTTTAGATTCAGGGTTGTTAAATCTCTTGTTATATACAGTTTGTCACTAAAAAATAGTAAGCTTATAGTCACAGAAATAAGTGTATCACGCAGCAGTTTTTATACTTAGATTGCCATAACCCTCTGAGCCCTTCTCAATGTCTAGTCAGTGGATTTTGAATAGCAGCTGGAATGATGATGTTCTGTTCATTCTCTCTGTTTTGGAAAGTTGGCTAGCCATCATTCCTGATGATTGTGTTGTCTTATTATTTAGTCTGTCTGCACATGGCTTTCAGAAATTGCAGACTCATCTGGAAGCATTAAGGGAAGCTGAATAAAAATCCCAGGTAGGGCCAGGGATTTAGCTCAGTGGTTCAGCACCTGCCTTGCCAGAGTTCTGTCGGGTAACCACATACAACAATGCCAGGAGTGATGGCTCATGCCTATAATCCCAGCACTTGGGAGGCAGAGGCAGAAGGATTGCTGAGTTCAAGGCTGAGATCAGGACCAGCTTGAACACAAAGTGAGACCCTGTTCAAAAAGCTAAAAAAAAAAAAAAAAACCCAACAATTCCCAGGTAGAAGTCCTACAGTAGTCAATAAATATTACTCCACCCCCTTTTTAAAATAAGTATATAATATAAAGAAAGAAAAATAAATCCCAAAATAAAAATTGAATTAATCTTGTGTTTGGCTTCAGAGGGGATTCAAAAAGAATAGAGCTAAAATAATTTCCTATTTTCCATTACAGCAAACACAAATCCCAGACTATGCTGAGCTTATTGTTAAGTTTCTTGATGCCTTGATTGACACGTACTTGCCTGGAATTGATGAAGAAACCAGTGAGGAGTCCCTCCTGACACCCACATCTCCTTACCCTCCTGCACTGCAGAGCCAGCTTAGTATCACTGCCAACCTTAACCTCTCTAATTCCATGACCTCACTTGCAACTTCCCAGCATTCCCCAGGTTAGTAAATGTGATCTTTATATAACTTTGAGCAATAATATGAAAATACCAACATTAGGAATTCCCTTGTGCTTAAATTATAGCAGATTTTGTTCTTTTTCCTCATGAAGTTCATCTTACATTTCTTTATTTTGTAACTAAGTTGAATGTTGTTATTCTACAAAGTTTTCTAATAAGTTGTGTAAAGACAGTGAAGTGTCTATAGTATTCACAAACATAGGTTTTCTGGATTGATAAGTTTTTATAGTTGGGCAAGAAGAGCAACCTAAGCTGCTTTACCCGGTAAAGGAACCGACCCGCAGTTCCTTTGCTCGACACACGGACAGTATTGTAAAGGCTTCTGTCTTTCTGATAGAACATACTATTTCAAACAAATCATGCACAGTCTACTAGTACCCCACTTACTTGCTACCACAAACACTCAGCCATCCATAGACTATCCTGAAGATATGGGATTTACTAGACAAAAAGGTCATCTCAAGAAAATAACATCCTAACACCCATTAATAATCATCTTTACTGTAGGATCCCTGTTAGGTCCAAATGAGAAGAGTAAACCAATCCAGCATGCAACTAACAGGCTGGAATACTGAGAAATAATAGCTAATAGCGTGAGTGGAGCTGAGGTGAGCAAGACCTCAGAAGCAGCAAACCTGCAGAGCTCTGGTCTTCTTGTTGTCAGAGTGTGTGATTTCACACAGCTCTGGCTGTGCCCAAAGTGTTAACAACCAGTGCTGGTGAGTGTATTGAGATGGCAGCGGGTCAGGAAGGAAAGCTTCTGCTGTGGTTGTTTTCTATGTGGACAGAAGATCATTATAAAATGATTAAAATTAAAGAAGGATTTCTTGTATAAAGTTTGTTCCATTGTCTGAAAAGTTCACTCATGAAATACTCCGGTCTATAAAGAAAAGTCTTTTTAACTAGTTTATGTAATTCTTAAAATGGATTTTTTTTAAAGAATCAAATGATAAAATTACTCTGTGACATTCAAGATCCATAAATCTTCAATTTATAATCCCAGGATTGCAGGAATATTTCCATTTATATGGTAGTTTTGAAGGTTCTGAAGAATACCCAATTCATATTATAAACCATTATGTTAAAAAAGTTATACTCTGCCATTAAGCTTTCTTTCAGCATTTATTTATTGTCACCTTACAGGCAATCCTTCCTGACCCCAGGAAATAAAAAAAGTCTGGGCAGCTCTTTCTCCCATAAAACCGTGTTCATTTGTCCCCATCACTTACTCATGGGATAGTGTTTCTTCAAGGGTGGTCCCACATCAGCATCATATCGGAGCTTGTTAGAAATCCACGTGGTACCTTAGCATGTGAGACTTGCCTGGAATCTCACATTCTGGGCAGCTAGGCAGGGGGATCATGATTCTATAACAGCCTAGGCAACTTGTTGAGACTCTGTCTTAAAATATAAAATTAAAGCTGGGGATGTAACTCAATGTGAAGGTGCTGGATTTAATTCCCAGTACCACAAAAGGGGGAGAGGGAGAGAAAAGAAAGGGGGAAAAAAAAACACTGGAAAAAGATAGATGCTGGAACCTTATCCCAGATCTCCTCCAATACATGGCTTTCCATGGGTGAAGCCCAACCAGTAATGAGTTCCACGATCCAGGGGATTTTTACGCACACTGGTTTGAGAAGCACTGCCCTAGGGTCTGCTGGGTCTCCTGCCCTGTTAGCATTTCAGTTATTCAGGACAGGACAGAACTTAAAATTTACCTCCTTCCAGATATTGTAGCCATTGAATTCATCTCTAACTGTGCACCCCCTCCCCATACAAGTAATTTCGTTTTATACTTGTAGTACTATGTTCAGTGGGAAGACTGAATTTCAAAGCACTGCTTTGTCACACAGCTCTTGTATACATGCAAGGCAAACATTCTTTGTACCACATTCATCTCCTTCCCGGTGTCTCTCTCGTATTCTTTCCTTGCCCTTCCCTCTGTCCTTCATTCACTCATTCATTTATTTCCATCCCATTATTTCCATCTGCCTTAACCTAAAGCAAACAGTCCTTTTCTTGTCTGCCACTCCCCATTTTCTGGTTTAATTGTTAATTATGATTTTTCAGCTGTAAAGCTAGTAGTAGAACACTAAGCCAGCATGCATTTGATCTCCAGCTCCACACACACATACACATACACATGCACACATAAATTAGTGGACTATGTCTATATGGTCCTCTGTTTTTAAAGTTTGGTACACTTTGACAAAAATCTTGGACTCTCAAACTGTTAAAATGGTGTTGAACATGTCAAAAAGATCAGTTCTGTGGTAGTAGTTTTTTAGTAGTGTTTGTTTAGACAGAGTCTCACTATGTAGTTCAGGCTAACCTTGAACTCAGTATGTAGTCCCAGCTGGATTGGAACTCACAGTCCTCCTGCTTCAGCCTCCTGAGTCCTAGGATTACAGGCATGTGTCACCAATCCTGACTGGTGGTTATTTATGATACCAGGGATTGAACCTAAGGCCTTCACACTGAGCTTCAGCTGTTTTCATTTTAAGATGGTCACACTAAGTTGTCAAGTTGCCCAAGCTGGGCTCAGACTTTTTGTATAATTCCCCGAGTCCTGGAATTACAGGCATATGCCACTGTATCCAGCTAAGGATCCTGATTTCTTTGCACCAATTATTGTAGTTTTGTCATTTGCTTTTATATAATATCTCTTAATGGTTAAGAGTTGACATTTTGAGGCTAGATGTAGTGGAGAATGTCTGTAATCTTAGCACCCAAGAGATAAAGGCGGAAGGATCACCACAAATTTGAGGCCAGTCTGGGCTACATAGCATGATCCTGTCTCAAGAAACCAAATACAAGAGTTGAAACTTTGAAATTAGGTATATCACTTTATATCTTGAGCTCTATGAATCTTCTATCTTTATCTCACTTTTTGTGGACTGAGTTTGCTGATATCAAAGGGCTAAAAGAAGCAGTGAACGTTATGCAGGTTCCTAACTCATTCCGCTTTGCTACTAGGATGTGTAGAAACCAAAATATTTCCTTACCTCTACTCCCAGCAGCCAAGTCCTCAGCAGCAGTATTTAAAGACCTCTGTGTCACTGCCTAAAATAGAGCATATGTCCCTCTCCTAGCCCCCATCCTGAAGATCGTGGTGATCTTCAGTCACCAGCTCTAAGGATGCAGTGGTCTTTTTCATTGCTCTCTGAAAATGTGTACCTTTAAAAACACCTGTGTCTTATAGAAGTCGAACTTGTCATTAGTAAGACTAGTGGATTCTGCCCAGAATTCAGTACATGTGAAATTGGGTTTACTGTAACCCTCTAGCCAGATGGCTAGTGCCCTGCCTCTTCATGTTTTCTTAAATGCCAATGAGAGCACCCTGAAGAGGATACATGACATGTACCTATAATATATAAGAAGACTTCAGACTGGATATTAATACCACTATTAGGCCAGTGTACCGGTGCTAGAGAACCAGGTGAAGAACTAGGATTAGAACTAGAAAATAAAATCTATCTACTTATTTTAAAAAATATATTTATAGGACAATTTCTTGATTAAGCCCAAGCCATGGTAGTTTTCCCAGCTGATGAGGAGGCCTTTTTAGAGGTCGTACACTGAGTGCTTCATGACCATTTCAAGTACAGTCTGCCTTCATCCTCCTTAGATATTAGAGAGCATGTAGAATAAAGATCCAGGCAGAATTGTATGGGTTTTATACATATTAAAAAGAAGTTAAATAGATCCAGTTAATCTCAAAGTATTAAAATCTATTTTATGTTTATTGAGTTCTGCTAACACCCCTTACAGTTTAATTCACTAAGCATTTGAATACCTATTTAGTGGGGTCACTCTAGGCCATTTAAAGATGAGAGAGGCTCTGGTCACCAGGGACTTGGCAGTTTTTACCCATGGATCTTGGTATTTAAGTTAAGGTTTTGATGTTTCACTTTGGTTTGGTTTTCATTTTGTGACTCATGTTGTTTAACAAATTCTAAGTATATAAAAGTTCTTTTGATTTTAAATACAGGATAAATAATGCAGTGCTCTGTGGAAAATGGCCAGAATTCCAGATATTTATCTCACAGATATTCATGGTTTGAGCTTTGCAGGGAGTGGGCAGGCAGGGTACCTGCCTACAGGAGCTCTCAGCTGTAGTGCAGGAGAGGACTGAAGCAGCAGCTTTCCTACACGTTCTAAGACGGTGCTGCTGATAGCTGTGTGCCTGCAGGGACATTTCACAGTTCTCTAAACTTAGCTTTGCGTCAGCAACACTCCTAACAAGTTTGCTTCATTTAAAATAACTTCCTCTTTAAAAAACTTACAGCCCTCTGTTTTGAGACCACGTGAAATCTCTGAAACTGCACATATTTTAGTGCCTTAAAGAATTGCTTATGGTATCACCAGACCTCTTCTAGGTATTTTTTTTCCTTTTCTTATTATCCTATATTTAGGTAGAAAAATAATTTTAAATTGAGCAATTACTTGTGTGTAATTTCTATAATTTTTGTCTCATTTTTAAATTTAGTTCTTGATTTAAACTAAAATTCTCAATTCTAATAAGATGTTAAGATACATCATCTATAAAGTTAAGTTATATTTACTCAGAATGTATTACTTTGGAAATTAAGTTAATGGTCATAGCTCAATAATTAAAACAGACTCTTGGAAACCGGAGAACGTAGTAAATATCCAATATCTAATCGTATTTGACTTTATTAAATGGTGTGGACATTGCTCACTTTGTGTTTTCTTCCATCCCGTGTCTGAAGCTCCTCTGCCTTGCTCTAAGTCAGCAGTTTTCATGCAGCTGCTCCCTCATCAAGGTACCTCCGCCGCCGTCACCACCCTGCATGAATACTGCTTACCCTGCACTCACCTGGGCGTATGCACAAGTTTTACTGCCGGGCCCTGGAAGCTGTGTGTGGCTTTGGCACCAAAGGGACTTGCAGAGCCACCACATCAGAAGCCTCGGGGTTCTAGGAAGTTCTGGGCTGGCGCATCCTGTCTGGGTTAAGGGGCTGCTTACATCTATCCTGAGCACTGAAGGCACAGTCCCTGGACTAAAACAACGGGGTAACACGGAACACAAGGGAGAGTTAATTGAGAAAAGGCAGGACATGTATTTAAGCAAGTTCTTCTGTAGCTGAGAAAATATTTTCCAAACAATGTAAAGCCAAACTTAGACATTGAAGCTGGCTGTCTATTCCAGCATTTGTATTTAAGAAGCAGAACATGCTCATTATTTAGCCCTAAAGACTAAAAAGGACGCCAGGATTTAGTACAAGTGGTACCATACCTACCTTGGAAGCACAAGGGCTGAGTTCAATCCCTGGTACTGCCCCCAAAAAAAAACCTAAAAAGAAAAAATGTGACACACTTATGTTTACTTTATAAAAGATGCCTTCCTTGTCCTCCTTTAATTATTATACAGAAAGATTAAACCAAGACAGAAAAAGAAATGTTAATTGGTGAAACCCCTTTTAAAAAAAAAAAAAAATGGTTTTTAATTCCCACGTCCTGGGTCCTGAGCCCACTGACCGACTACACCACCACCCCACTTTTTGGTGGAAGGCAGGCCTTGCTTTAGGGCCTCACCAAATTGGCACAGGCTGGCCTCAAACTTGAATCCTCCTGCCTCAGCTTTCTGCATAGCTAGGATTATAACTGTGTACCTCCATGCCTAGCTGTAGTTACTACTTACCGTTTCTTCCAGAATATATTACATTTTTTCTTATTTACACTAGCTTCAGTAATTTTACAAAATTGTGATTTTTACAAAATTTATGTTTAGAACTTTAAATGTCATACTCAGATTCTGTGATAATTCTGTACCCTTTTATCCTGTAGCATAAAATTCAAGTCCTGTGTATCTGTTCTAATATACCTTTAAGTATATAGCCTAGTCTTTTATCTCAAGTATTAGGAGGAAGAGCATCTTAATTATATAGTATTATGTATGTACAAAAATTCTTCACACATTGGGTCAGGGATTTAGCTCAGTGGTTCCAGCGCCTGTCCTGCAAGCGCAAGGACCCGGGTTTCATCCCCAGTTAACCACATGCAATGCTGGGCGTGGAGACTCAACGCCCAGCAGCAACCAGCACCACATACCACAGTGCCGGGCGAGGTGGCTCACACCTGTAATCCCAGCACTCGGGAGGCAGAGGCAGAAGGATTGCTGTGATGTGAGTTTGAGGCTGACCTCAGGGCCAGCCTGAACTACAAAGCGAGACCCTGTCTCAAAAAACCTTAAAAAAAAAATTCTTCACACAGATTATTTTATCTGGTGGGTTTTGTTTTGTTTTGTTTTTGTTTTCGAGACAAGCTCTTGCTTTGCAGTGCAGGCTGGCCTTGAACTCAATAAGTAACCCAGGCTACAGCAATGCTCCTGCCTCAGCCTCTTGAGTGCTATGATTATAGGCATGAACCACTATGCCTGACCTGCTGTTGCTATTAATTGCCAGATTAAAAACTAGAGCCAAGCCGGGCATGGTGGCTCATGCCAGTAATCCAAGCATTCAGGAGGCAGAGGCAGGAGGATTACTGTGAGTTTGAGGCTGGCCTGGGCTACATAGTGAGTTCAGAACCAGCCTGAACTAAAAAGGGAGACCCCTGTCTCAAAAAAACTAAAAAAAAAAAAAAAAAAGACCATCACAAAACTGGAGCCAAGCGTGCTGGAGAAACATAGTAGTGGTAGAGCAAGAGCTTACAGTTCATGTTGCCCAGCACTCAACAAGGCAGAAGAAAAGAGATCTAGAGTCAAACACGGTTGCAATTCACCTGAGAAACATGGTTTCCAGTTTACAGATGCAGTAAGAATATTTGGGTCAGGCACAGTGGTGTATGTCTGTATAACCCCAGCTACTCAGGAAGCTAACAGAAGATTGTTAAGTTTGTTTCAGGCCACTCTGGGCAACTCAGTGAGACCCTCTCTCAAAATGGACTAGAGATGTAGCTCAGTGGTAGAGCATTTGCTTAACATGCAGAAGGCCCTGCATCAATCTCCAGTACCAAAAAAAAAAAAACCAGTTTTGATAGACTTGCCATGTTTTATGTATAATAAATGAAGCAGTGCACTGAGGTAACTTGCCAGTTCCCCTGCACAGATAGTGGGAGATTTGGATAATTGTTAGTCTTTAATTTTTCTAGTTTAGATTTTTATAAATTAACCAGTAAACTGATAGATTTATAATTCCCTCAGCTTTCCCTCAGCTTCATAACATGTATTTGCCTATTTGTCAGGCTGGAGCTATACATAACTACTTGCCAAAATGAGCATACCCTGATACCTGCCTTCAAGGAACTCATGCCTAGCCGGGGAGATGTACGACTATAATGTAATTTAGTATTAATTGTTCCTACTTGACTTGATTCACAGCATTGACCAATAACACCTTCTATTTAGAGTTGTGTCTTATTTGGAGTCACCATAGTTCATTGAGGCTCAGTGCTATTAATACACAGCTATAAAGCACTTCCAATTTTTTCTGCCTATATGTTTGTCACAGGTTGCATGTTTGAGCATAGCCTATTTTGGGAGATTTTACTAAATCAGGACACAGAAATATAGTTGTTTTCTTAGGTCAGTGGTGGTGAACCTGTGGCCTGCTTGCCACAGCAGGCTGTTTGTGTCATCAAAAGCTGCAAAAAATTCATCAGCCCTGCTTTAGGTTTCTGTCACCCACTTACAGATTTTTGCTCTTGAGCCCGCTGGAGGTGGAAAACCGTAGTCCGTGCTTTAGAGACATAAGAGAGAACAGAGCACACAGCTTCAGAATGGTCCTGAGGAAAGAGACACAACACTAAGACTTTCTCGTTGAAAGTAATACCTTGTGCCGGTGCAGGATACACTGTGACTCCATCTGAGCAACCCGGCTGATGATCTGAGAACTTGCCCGATAGGGTGTTGAGACAGAGTCCCTCACCAGCTCCTAGAGACATTCTAGATCTAATTTTAGAGGATAAAAAAGAATGCTGCCAAAATTCTCAGAAGGGAATTTAGGTTTAGAACTTTAAATGCCAGACTCAGATTCTGTGATCATTCTGTACCATTCAAATTTTACTTTTTCAGGATGCTATATTTGGTGTAAATATAATACATTTTAATTGGTTTTTTTTTTAAATCTCTCTAGGATTTTTTTTTTCTTTGATCCTGACAGTAAAACATCTTTGCTGAAAAGTTGAATTTAAGAATTCTTGTCACACCACAGTTACTGATAGGTGACTGACAGGTTTGAGTTAAAAAGTATGAAGAAAATTTGAAATGAATTTTAAGAGAAGTAGAATGATAGCCTCTCACATAACACTGACACTCTGGGTTTTAAGTGACAGAAACTGATAGATCAACCACACGTTAATGTTCTTAATTGCAGACTTTAAACAGAATGATAATTGTAGGCTTATTAGCAAAAATAAAAATTCTGATAGAAAATTTCCCATGATCCTACTACTTTAAGATAATCACTGTTCATTAGTATCATTTGCGTCTCCTTCCAATTTCTCTGCATGTTTGAGGTCATAATATGTGAACAACTTTAGGAGACAAATAAGGCTTTTGGATTTATATTTTGTGTTCTGAAGGAAATTTGTTTATTAAAATAGTAAGTTTAATATTCTTAGTATTGGGCCAGGGATTTAGCACAAGTGGTACTGTGCCTCCTTTGGAAGCACAAAAGTCCAAGTTTGATCCCCAGTACTGCAAAAAAAAAAAAAAAAAAAAAAAACATACATATATGTGTGTGTGTATATGTATACATATATATATATAATATATATTCTTAATATTTCTTTGAAGAAACCTCACCCTAGTGATTTGATCTATAGACCTATAGTTTACATAATTTTAATGTTAATCGTACAGAACCAGCCCTTATCCCCAAACAGCATTGCCGTACTGTGATGCCAGGACTGGCTTCCTCTCACAGGGAGCCGTAGTAGAACAGTAGCAAGCCTGCACCAAAAGCAGACACAGCAGGGAACACGAGATAGTGGATGCTGGCGGGCCACATGTTCTTCCCAGTGGGCATCTCATAAGTCCTTCCTTAAACCACACATATAAGCCCCCACGAGAAAGGTGACATATTCACACCAAGAAATAGAGCATTACTGAGAGCTCACAATAACCCCTTGTGCTTTGGTCCAACTGCTTTTCTGTTACCTGTCCTATTTGTAATTTTTTAATCTGATGAGAGGGAGATCAAAAACTTTGTTTCTAGTTACTTTTCTGAAGTTACTGCTTTGATTATTATAAAATTCATCGTAGGGCCCAGGTATTTGAAGCTTAATCACAATGAAAAAATAAATTAGCACCTGTTTAAAGTTGGGAAATGTTCACTGACTTGCCATAATTGAAAAGAAGCAAAGATTCTAGAGGATAACCTTTCTGAAATATTATTTACTCAGTAAACACTTGAGTTCCTTTGGACCAGGCACTGTGATTCAAAAAATGAAAAGCGTCTGCCTTTCTTTGAAATGACAGATTAGCAGAAACATTGGTATCTTCTGCAACTGGAGAATCTAGTTTATGAGGAGCAGAGAGATACGTGGCTAGAAACTGACCTCTGCTGGAGGCTCCTGGTACGATTCTGGATTTCCCTAGTTGTTGAAGCCTGCCTGCGCATAGCTTTCCTTGCCACTTTTCTTTCTTAAATTGTTTTTCTGCAATGATAGTAAGTTTTTTCTAGCAAAGCACAGGGTTTTGTGTGTGATACAAACTTAGAGGCATTCTAATATTTGGCTATTAAAGTGAAATTTGCAAAAACAATTCACCAGGTTATATCCCATAGACAATGAGCTTCCATCCTAGAGCTTAACACTAGAAGAGAGGGGGTAACTGGCTGCTTTGTTTCTCTCCAGGAATCGACAAGGAGAACGTTGAACTCTCCCCCACCACTGGCCACTGTAACAGTGGACGAACTCGCCACGGATCCGCAAGCCAAGTGCAGAAGCAAAGAAGCGCTGGCAGTTTCAAACGTAATAGCATTAAGAAGATCGTGTGAAGCTTTCTTTCTTTCATTTTTCAAACCAGCGTAACATAGGCTCCTCAATAGTAACCGCTTCCTTAACCATGTGCTGTCCCCATATGTGCGATGCTGCACTTCATGTTTTATCATGGACCCATGTAGTCTGCTGTGTCGCCAAATGATCAACTCTTGGAAGCATTGCCTAAAATTTAATGCTTTTTTTTAAACTTTCTTTCCTTCTTTTGATGTGTATCTGGTATAAGTAAGTGCTCAGAACAACTACAAAGGAGGGAGGTCAGGAAGCTTGAACTGAGAACATCCCAATTTTGTGTGAGGATGAATTCTTGAGTCTGCTACTGCTGGCCAACTGTGAAAGCCATTTGCACAGAGCTCTGCCTTCTTTGTTTCCTTTCATCATACAAAGTTTAGCCTGCCCTACACACTTCAAGGTAGAGGTTTATGGGAGAAGTAACATAACCCCAAGATGTTTAATCTGATGTTTAGCTGTGGACTTTTTTTTACCTTAGAACATGAAGGAAGCACAGAAGTCAAACCTTAGTGACTTCAAACCGTAAAGTCACAGGCGAGGTACTTTGGGGGTAGGAGGCCTGAGTATTTTCTGGTAGACGCTTAAGAAATACTGACATTTGAGGGTTAGCAATAATTAATAGGAAAATAAATGTGACCACACATAACATACTGAATTAATGCATCGAGTTCTGAGGCCTTATCCAAACTCAGTCATCTAAACTAGTCTTTCTTTCTCCAGTTGATTATCATTTAATCTTTAAATATGCTACTTGTTCTTTTAATTTTGGTTTTTGTAAACCAAAACTATATTAAGCATAGTAATTACACATTTTTTTGCCTCTTCCTCTTCTTTCGTAATAATTCTGAGCAGGGTAATTAGCAAACAGAGTGTTGAAAATTGTTCCCGAAAGGTAATTTTCATAGATGTTTGCATTAGCTGCATAGCAAAATGGAATGGTACGTAATTTTTAGAGTAGCTGATATGTTTATTTTAATAATTTCCAAGAAACAGAATATGCTGTATGTCATCATAAATTTCTTCAATAAGATGAATTTTTTTGATAAGATGAATTTAAAAAATCCTTTAACTTTCCTCTTGACCTCCAAACAAATCAGGAATCTCTTCATGAAGCATTTGGGTTCTATATGATAGAATTGCATCTAGTCACTGTGAAAAGTCTTATCAGCCTGTATTAGCATGACAGTGGGAACCCTTAGGGTTGCTGCTATACTGAATGCTGTGGGTTTTTGTTGCATAGGAATCTCCAGAGTCATGCAGATCCCACTCTTTGTGGTACCTGCAGGGCACAAAGTAGTTTTACTTCAGCAAGCATATTAATATCTGGATGTTTTAACTAAGGACTAAACTATATTTATTTCATAAGGATATCCCCCTCCCTGGTTCTTTTTGTATGTTAAGATGTGTATTGGCTTTGGGAGGGGAAAAAGAAACCAAGGGGAGCCGGTTTCCTGTGGTGTCAGTCATTAGTGGATGTCAGTAAATTAAATTCCACAGCTACTTCAGGAGTAATGGTACATTTAAATGTTCTGATTAATAATATTACACATTTTACACTTATCCACACAGTAACAATGTAATATGTTAATGTAAATAAAATTGCTTTTGATATTCAGAAATAACAAGAATTTAATTTTTTTATTTTGGTTACACACCTGGGAAAAGTAAGAATCATTTGCCAAAAAAAAAAAAAGAAAAAAAAAGAAAAAAGAACACCTTAGTATTAATAATGATTTAAACATAGAATTGTTGGAAAATATTGAAGACAGGTGCAATGAACTAAGTCTTTGTGCATTAGTTACTGTAAAGGCTGCATTAGAGTAAATGTTTCTGATGACAACACCTGGGCTGTCGAGACATGCAGAGCGAATTAGAGATAGACAGCGGTGCAGCGCCCAAGGTGCCAAGCTCTCACTGCGGCTGTGGTTCTGCCAGCCCAGCACTTCCAGGACGCGTGTCACAGCCACTGGGCTCCTAGAGCAACAGGCAGTGCGAGCCTTTAACAGTTTTGGTTCAATATCTTTCCTTTTTTTTGTTGATGTGGTGCATATGATGGTGGAAGTTACACTATTATGCTTCTCCCATCAAAACAGAGAAACTTCCAAAGTTTACTATTAAAAATATCAATCTTTCCATAAGTTCATGAAAGTATGGTGGTTTTTTATTAAATAAAATTATTTCCCTCTAGTGTAATGAATGAAATTAATCCAGTCAAAGTACCTCATGAAATGATCAGCGTTGCACAAATCAAAACTGAGCCTTGTTTGAACTGCAGAAATACTTTCGACCAGTACATCCTAGGAATCTGAAAAGTTAATGAAAGTTTAGAATTTATCATCTTTGAAGAAATTCTGACTTCTGAGAAAAAAACTTAGTTTCCCAAATAAAATGAAAATGATCTAAATCCCTCATCTATATGCATTCCCTAAAAAATGAAATACTTTTTTTAGTCCTTATACTCATAATTTTTTTTAAAATCTGAAGTTTAGAGCAAGTGGCCCATTTTCTGTAGGTTGATGTAAGCTCTGTCGTTTGTTTTGGGTTTGTAGACATTTCCCCGACTTGGTCGTGGTGTTGTGCTCCTGTCCCGGGGCTGCCCTGGTTTGCCTGCACCGGCCCAGTGCCCCGCCCTCCGGCCTGCTCCTTCTGCACTGAGCCAGGCACAGGACGCCGCCGGGGACAGTTGGCCTGTACCCGTGGACTGAAGTCCTAGTGGCAGAGACAGTGTGAGCTGGTAACCCTTCTAGTTTGTGTGTTTTGGGGGTTTTCCGTTTCTTTGGGAGTTTTGTTTTTTTAATTTTTTGCTTTGTTTGGGGTTTTATTTCTACTTTTACCCCCTCCCCAGGCATAATGAGGCATGTCTTATTCAATATTATGCAATGGACCTATATAAAAACTCACTTTAGTGTCAGTCACACCATTTTTTAATGCAGTATATTCACCTGTAAATAGTTTGTGTAAAATTTGACAGAAAAGTATATTTACTACACTGTAAATACATGTGATGATATATTGTATTATTTTGCTTTTTTGTAAAGCGATTAGTTGCTGTACATGGATAACAAACAAAAATTTGATTATTCTCGTGTTAGTATTGTTAACTTCTTCCCCTCAACTGCGTTCCATCATTTAAAGAAAATGCTGTGTATTGTAAACTTACATTGTATATGATAACTCACCCTCCTTCCCATTGGGCCTAAACTCTGACAGTTCCTCGTCTGTCACCTTGTTCATATTGTAAGCAGTTGTATGCCAGCAGGAGAAATACTGCCCAGCAGACAGAATCCATCACTGTAGGGAAAACCCTAGAGCTCTGTCTCAGACCATTGTTGTTCCCCACTCCACTTCCCTCGCGTGTATGTACTTCCCATCCCCTTTTTTAAAGTAAAATGTAAATTCAATCCACTCGAAGATGTGAGAAGTTATTTTTTCACATGTATCAAGTTCTGTTTTCTGTTTTTCTCCATCCCTCCCTGGTCAATTCTTTTAAATTTGTTTTTGGGTCTCCTCCTCCCCCATCCCACATGGAAATACAGTTCTATTTCTTGGAAGTCTCTCTCAGATAATTTTAGTGAAATTTTTTAGTGCTGCCAAACTCAGGGATGACCGTGGTCTCTAGGATAGGCTGCCCTGTGTTAAAGGAACAATCAGCCAAAAACGCCAAGGCGGCCGAGGTCAAGCAGTGGGCAGGCACATGAGTCCCCACTGTGCTCCCAGCAGAGCCTTCTGTAACCACCTCCACTGTGCCTTGGCGTCTTGTCCACCCCATGATTTGGGTACCTTCCTTGCCTTGGGGAGAAAGAATCCACCCTGGGCAGCACCTGGGCAAGGACAGAGCTGTGGTCAGAAAGGCAATGGTATCAGTGAACAAAGGACTGGGAAAGTAGTGAGAGACCCCTGCAAGTGCTGGTCTGTGCAGGGATGGCCGAGAAGGTAGGAGTGCTGCACACAGCGCTTATGGGCATTCCGGCCCATCCCAGGTAACCTGTGAGTGGAGTGGGTGTGTGGCTGAGGCCTACCCAGGTTTCAGGCCACTGAATGGAAAACTGGAAACTCAAATAGTGCAGATAGCTTTTTTTTATTATAGCCTAAATCATCTTATTCAAAACTGCAGCTGCCAATTTAAAACAAGCTTTTTTGCAATGTCGTTTCCATAAATGTTAGGACCACACTATAGCAACATAATCTTTGTTGATTTGAAACACATTTTGTTTTCTTAAAAGTGTTGGCTAATCAGAAGTGGAATTTTTTTTTTTTTTTTTTTTTTGAAACAGGGTCTCGCTTTGTAGTTCAGGCTGGCCCTTAGCTCAACCTCCAACTCACATCACAGCAATCCTCCTGCCTCTGCCACCCAAGTGCTGGGATTATAGACATGAGCCACCATGCCTGGCACTGTGTTATGTGGTACTGACTGCTGCTCGGTGTGAGTCTCCATGCCCAGTATTTTATGTGGTTAACCAGGGTTTGAACCCCAGTCTTTGCACTTGCAAAACAGGTGCCAGAACCACTGAGCTAAATCCCCAGCCCCCTAGAAGTGGAAATTTTATAATGGAATGTGAAACTGTACTTTTAATAGATAGATCTGGCTTTAAAAAAAAACCTCCTGAAGTCCCTTTATGCTGTGTACATATATATTTAAGCTGGGTACATGCATATTTAAGCTTCTGGTTCTGTGAGACCCTTAAAATATTGTCTCTGTGCTGGGACAAAAGTCCAAGTAGGTTGTGATAAAAAGATAGCCTTAGCAGTTACAAGGTACAGAACTCCCCGCCCCCCAGAGCTCACTTCCCCATGTAAAGTGAGACACGCTGGGGTCTGAACAGAGGCCTTCTTATTGAGAAGGTCAGAATGCATTGCAAACTTAGCTACTTTTATGGAAAAAAATAGAAATATAACCTGTGCTGATTGTAATCTCGTTCGTGCCTTGCCCTGTGCCAGCCATGAAAAAGAAGAAAGCTTGGCTTCTGCCTTCTATGAGTTTGTGATTTGATGTGGAAACTGCCACGGAAAAGATGTAGTGTCCCAGCATACAGAGTATTAGAGGGATGTAGTGTGGCCGGCAGAATTGGTAACTGAGGAAGAAATTTGTCCAAGTGGAGATATGTCTGGGGATCCATTGCAAGTAGGGTTGTGGAGTCTGTACTGTGCAGGAGATAACTGCGGCTGTGGAGAAACTGCCAGGAGACCACGTACAGGTGTGTCCATGCAGAAGCAGAAACCGAGCCTCTGTTTGTTTGTCCCATGTTGGGAGTGCAACCTAATTTCCGACCTCCAACACGTGTGGGGACACAGCTCAGCCCGAGACCGCAGAAACAGCTGTACAGAAAGTCCCTGTGGCCCTCAGTGTTTTCTCTCGTCTACAGTGCATGTGAAATGAGAAACCGATGGCACGGCATGCTCCCTTACCAGCTGGGGCATTTATAGATGGAAGAAGGGAACTTGGTAACTCATGCTTTCGTCAGAAACTACCACCACTGCCCACATTCACATCTGGGAGACCCGAAAAAATAATTATGAAAATGCCAAGTCTTTGTGGGTTGGCAACAGCCAGTCAGCACTCAGTAGACATTTCTTGGGTGCCTGATTTCCCTGCGCTGATGGGAGCAGTAACACCTCTTGCAGGGCTTTCTCAGCTCCCACGACAGCTTCTCCTTCCACTGCCACAATCGTCCACCCTTGTCCCACCTACTGTGGGCTTCTCAGGGGAGACCGGACTTGATTCAAAAATGTTCAATAGAGGGTTGCTCTATTACCAAGGGACTAGATTTTTTAAAGTAGAAAAAAAAAAAGACTCCATTCATAATTGTGTCTCCAAACTATATATATAGTGAGTCAAGGCCAGACTGAACTACATAGTGAGACCCTGTCTCAAAAAAACCAAAACATACAGTGTTTCCAGGGGAAAATGGCAAAGTAGACATGATCGGTCTGATAGAGGCTTATGAGAAACGGTAACCTGGAAGCAGGGATATAGCCCAGTGGGAGCCTTTGTCCAGTATGATGAAGCTCTGAGTTCCAGATTTTGAGATTTCACTGAGCAGTAAAATTTCTGAAATACATGCCATCAGTTTACATTTAGAAACAGCAGGGCCGGGGAGTTAGCTCACTGGTTCCGGGGCGCCTGTTGTGCAAGCACAAGGGCCCGGGTTCGATCCCCGGTAACCACATACCATACTGGGCATGGAGACTCACACCAGCAGCAACCAGTACCACATACCACAGTGCCGGGCGTGGTGGCTCACGCCTGTAATCCCAGCACTCGGGAGGCAGAGGCCGGAGGATTGCTGTGATGTGAGTTGGAGGTTGAGCTAAGGGCCAGCCTGAACTACAAAGTGAGACTCTGTCTCAAAAAAATATAAATAAATAAAAATAAACATTTAAAAAGTAAAAATAACATTTAGAAACAACAACCACATACACCAGAACCATCTCTTTGTTTGGCAGTACTAGGGCCCCAAAACAGGTCCTGGCACTGAGCAACATCACCAGCCCTTTTTTTATTTTTAAATTTGAGCCAGGGTCTTCCTATGTTGCCCAGGCTGGGATCAAACTTGCAGTCCATCTTGCTTCAGCCTCACGGAGTGCTAGGTCACAGGCATAGGCTACTATTCCGGCTCGCCTTTTGTTTTTATGAGAGGCCATTTTGATACCAAAAGAGCAGAGAAGAAAGGAACAGCAGGATAGAGTGTAATTCTTTTGCTTTGTTGAAGTCACAGTGTGGCCTTATTTTCCTCCTCCATGCTGCTGCCCCAGCGCCAAGCTGCTCAGCAGACTGGCATGTGAGCTGCTGCTACAGGGGGCCAGGTGAACGGGAGACCACACAGCCCTGCTGGGAAGAGTGGGCCCAGCAGGGTGCTGCTTCTTCCAGACAGATGTCCTGATTGAACACAGCTTCAACCAAAACCCCCTCAAAAAGAGACAGAATGGTATGAGCCCACCGTGGAGAATAAACAAGAAAGCACGGCCAGCAAAAATTACAAGGGTGTTTCCTTATTAGTGAAATACATAAATGCTCTGTCCTTTATTGAAACAGGTTTCACTACATAATTCAGTCTGGCCTTGAACTCACTGTGTAGCCCAGACTGGCCTGGAACTCACAGTGATCCTCCTGCCTCAGCCTCCCGAGTGCTGGGATTACAGGTGTCAGCCACCACCCTCTGCAAATGTTTTGACATTTAAAGCTGTGATGTGGAGATGCGGCTCAGTTGGCAGAAGCATTTACCTAGCATTTTACAAGGCCCCGGGTTCAGTCCACAGCACCACAGAAACAGTGACAACAAACTCTATGAAAAGCATAATTGGACTAAACAGAATAAAGCTGGCTAGCAGGCCGAGTTTATGTTATAGGTTGGTTTTTTTTTTTTTTTTAAGAAAGATGAGTAACCCTCAAAACAAACAAAAGCCCATTTTCCAGCCTGCTTCATGCTTGTCACTGGCCAACAGGGGTTCTGCTCAGCCCAGTCTGTCCAGGTCCCAGACACTGGCCGCCCCACTCAGCCAGCAGAGTCCACACTGCACCGCCTCACTGACCCCTCCGATGGTGGAAATGTTTCCCATCTGCACCAGTTAACATAGTCGCCTCTGGCCACACGTGGCTGTTGGTCACTTGGGACAAGCCTCGTGAGAGTGAGAATTTAATTATAATGAAGTGAATAATTTCATGTGACTGGCCAATGGCCACCAGGCTGGAAAGAGAAGCCTCAGTAGTTAGAGTCAAGTGCCGGGGTTGCAGGCATGTGCTCCTCAGAGCTTCAGCAAGGCCCGAGAGTCAGAAAGTTCCTCACGAGCCCAGAACGCTGGGCATGGTGTGCATGCTGGAAACGCAGCGCCCGGAAGGCTGATGCAGGAGGACTGCAACTTGGAGCCCAGCCTGGGCCATTTAGGGACTTGGCAGATTAAAGATAAAAAGCTGGGATGTAGAAGGGCCTTGAATTCAGTCTTTAGTACAAAAATCAAAGCATGCAAGCTTTAGAAAGAGAGCAAACTGGAAATGGTGGCAAAAACATTAAAGCATGCACAATAAAAATGGACTTTAGGCCTCAAAGCTGTGGAAGAAATCCTAAAGATTGTGCTTTAACTGCCTAACATTACAATGTGACTATGTCTTCCCATCCCCCCAAGTCACGAAATTAAAAGGTTAATGGTGGTCTTGTATCTCATTATAAACCAATCATAAAAATTTTAAGAAAAGACACAAGTAGAGAAAATGAAAAGGACAAGGAACGTGAATAGCTATGGACAGATAGCTAATGGCTGTACGATGAGATGGATCATTTTCACACTCTAACCATTCAGCACCTCGTATTGGTCGGAACCATGGTGTGATGGGCTTGTGGGTCCTGGAGAATGTCCACACCGTTTGCTGAGAGGGAGCCAGGCGAAAGGAGAGACCAACTGTAGTCCTTGGGAAGAGGGGATATCATAGTGTGCCAGTTCTGTCCATAGGAATCAAGCCCAGAGAAAGAAATGGTGAGACAGGTAAGACTTTGAGTGAAGTCTTATTCATAATATCAGAACTCCTGAAGACAACCAAAATGCCGGGCGTAGTGGCCCACACCTGTAATCCCAGCACTCGGGAGGCTGAGGCAGGAGGATCGCCACAAGTTGGAGGCTAGCCTGGACTACATAGTGAGTCCAGGCCAGCTTGAACTACATAGTGAGACCTTGTCTCAAAAAGAAAAGAGAAAGAAAAAGGAAGGAAGGAAGACAACCAAAATGTTAGTGAAATTATCTACATTCATCTAGTGCTTCCTGGAAACTGTTTCCTCACGGTTCCTTTAAGAGGGGCATGGCCTGGCAATGTAGCTTTGAAAAGTTCTTGCCAAGCTTGTATGAGGCACTGGGCTGCATCCCTAGTTCTGCAGAAAAGCCAGGGGGAAGTGTGAAAGAGTAATGCTTAAATTAACTGGGAAACTTCTAATAGAATCCAGGGTTTTGAAACCACATATGACAGGACTGGACATGTACCCCAATGGAAGAGCTTCTGCCTAGCATGCCCTGGGCCCTGGGCTCCATCCCCACCACCACCCACACACACACACACACACACACACACCCTCTCATGACTGCTGATCCTCAATTATGTAAATACCTAATAAAAATTATACTGACATGTGGAAAAAGATGAAAAGGAAATACATCCAACATTTCTAATAACTGGCTAATTTAAAAAATAGTTGTTATATTTTTATAATAAACATTATTGTTTTAAAATTAGGTCTGGTTGTTAAGTAAGAATGATGCTATCTTTTTTTTTTTCTAGAACTACAAATCAAACCTAGGGTTTCATACATGCTAGGCAAGCACCCCATCACTGAGTATACCCCAAATCCTGGTGCTGACTTGTGTACTATTATATTAGTGAAGTGTATTTAGGTATTAAATCAACTACTCTTTCCTGGGTGTTCCTAGCTCTTGCCCTTTGTCACAGGGTGATGTTTTTGTTTTTTGGTTTTGTGGAGTTTTGGGTGTTTTTTTTTTTAGTTTTTTGAGACAAGGTCTCCCCTTGTAGTTCAGGCTGGCCCTGAACTCATTATGTAGCCCAGCCTAGCCTGCAACTCAGAGCAATCCTCCTGCTTCTGCCTCCCGAGTGAGTGCTGGGATTACAGGTGTGAGCCACCATGCCCAACACTGAGATATGTGGTACTGGGGATCGAACTTGAGACCTGGCACTTGCCAGGCAGATGCCGGAACCACTGAGGTAAACCCCTGGTCCAGTTCTAGAATGGTTTTAACCTAATGTAGAGTCCAGAGAACTGGACCACCGCTCCTTCCTTAGGGAATATTAGCATAACGGATGTAGACTCTGGTCACACTGGCCCTCCGCTGTCACTAACACTTCTGCTCCTAGTTCACAGTCCTGCGGGGTTCAAAGGCTTCTGGGGAAGCATACTTGCCTTCAAAGAGCTCCTAGGCTACTAAGGGACTCTAAGAACATACAGCTGCACAAATACATAGAGATGGACAGACACCAGTCGTGGTCCTCAATCCTTTGATCACGGAGCCCCCAGGCCTGTTCTCCCCGCCTCTCTAACAGCACCCATTTCTGATCTTGATGTGCTCCGTGCAGACCTCCAGAGGCCTGGGGTCCTGGCTGAGCAGCACAGACCCATGCGTCACACACGCTCCGAGTTCTGGCTGCACGAAGTTCTCTAGGGCAGCGTGGTGAGGATGGCCGACACAGGAAAGGCTTCTTGGAGGCGGTGTTTAGAGATGCCTGCGGGTGGGGGAAGGAAGACAGTCAGGGAGAGGAACAGTTCCACGGATCTATGCCCGTGAGTCTGGAGTCTATGCCACACGGTGCCTGGGTTACACAAGTACTCATCGGCCGTGTCCCTGTGTGAGGTCAGTGGTATTACCCCCAGAAAGGGCGTCAGACCACAAAGGGCCAGGCTAAGGGGTAAGAGTTTGCGTTCCGGGTAGAGGGGGCAGCGGAGAAGGGGGCAGGAGACTGAAGATCTCTGTACCTCGGAATTGGCAGGAAAGCAGTAGACAGGCAAAAGGCTGTTTCCTAACGCGCAGTGGGCCCAAGGGTTGGTGCTGTGCCCTGTACAGAAGTCACCTTCAGGGGCCATTTCTGCAACTAAGGACAGGATCTGCAGTGCAAGCACACAGAATAAGGATTGGCCATTACTTCCTAGAATCATGGAAGGAAATCTAGCAGTCAGCCTGGATGTCGGAGAAGGGTTTGGGTGGTACCTTTCCCAACACAACACGAGTTCCTGCGGCAAAGGCAGGACACCCTGTGGCACTCCTTGGTGCCCAGCTCAGCAGAGGCCCAGCACCCTCAGCAGCCAGACTATGTCTCCCAGACAGGTGGAACCGCAAAGGGTTAAGGAAGAGCCAGTCGGGGGTTGCTCGCCTGTGGAAGGCCCTTGAATTTGGCATGACGGCCGCAGGCTTCAGGCTGGATTGCCTGGGATTTGTTCCCACTCTGATCTGAGGCCTCACTTGTAGCTGAGATGCGTGAGCGACGCCTCTTCTTCCCTGTCCCCTGCCTTGGATTTGTCACCAAGGGAGAGCGCTGAGAGCCGCTCATTTCTGCAGCTCCCACCAGGGGGCACACCCCGCTCCATCTCTCTGTGCTGAGGGGCTTGGCGAGGCTCCCCTGAAATGCGCGGTATCAGGGTCCCGGGCAGGCAGAGCCCGGGGCTCTGGCTCCTCACCTCTCCACCAGCGATATGCTGACCTCCAGCACTCAGCCTCCTCAAGGTCTCAAGTCCTCCACTTCCTCCTAGAGTTTGGGGGCAGGTGGAAGGAAGGCTATCTAAGCCCTCTGCATGGATTTACTTGGATCTTCAATGAGCCTGTTAGACAGGTATTTCTGTCCCCAGTGAGCACACAGGACGCTGAGACCAAAAAATGTTAGCATCTTGCCCAGGGGCACACGGCCAACAAAGGCCATGCTCTTCCGAGAACACAGCGCCGCCCTGTGTCCAGGCTTCCCCTGCCCTCCTTGCTCTTCAAATCCTGTCTTCCCAGGAGGTACAGTGCCAAAAAGTCCAACTAAAGATTAGCTTCACCTCTGGGCAAGACTGCAGGGAAGGTTCCTGCACAAGAAGTACAAGTACTTCCTGCGGAGGGAGGACCAGAGTGGAAGCTGAGGCTGGGAGGGAGAGGGCTCAGGTTCCTTGCCCAGAACTGGGCCACTCCATGGCTTTGGCTCCTGCCAGGAATAGCGTGGGCCTCCTCTGGGCCACTGTGCCCTGGGATGAGGAAGAGGAGACTTAAGACTTCTTTATCCTGCAGGATCTCCCATCCTGGTGGGGAGATGGGCACTTGGGCAGAGAATCACAAAACTGGGTAGGCGCCAGGGAGAAGGACCCAGAACACAGACTAGGAACAAGGGCAGGTGCCAGCTTCCCGGTGCAGGCTGCTGTCTGGGACGCAGAAAGCGAAGCGGGAGTGGGCTGGGCCAAGGCCTGCTGATGACGTGGGGAGGACTGTCCCCCCAGAGCCTGCCTGAGGAAAGGAGAGGAGGCCGGAGCTCTGGGGACTGGGAGGCCACCCCACCCCAGGCCCAGCGCAGGAGCTGAGGCGAGGCTCCCGGGACGCCCCTGGAGAAGGCTCGGATCAGACTCTGCCACCAGCACTCAGGGCTGGCGGGGCTCCTGTCCTAGGCCCCTCGGTGTGCAGGGCAGCACGGGAGAGGGCTCCCCAAAGTGTGGGTGCTCCCAGGCCCTGGTGAGGAGGGCCAGGAGGCCTAGTGGAAGGCCCCGCTTTTCTTTCCTGCTGCTGCCCATCTTCCTTCCCTTCACCTCTCAGCGTCCGTGTCGCTCGCCTGGGCGCACGAGTGGTGTGGAGAGGACTCTGGGGACCCAAGGCGCGGAGTGCTGCGGGTCAGGGCAGGAACAGGGTCCCGACGCGCAGAGGACCAGGGCGGGCAGGCGCCCCGTCCGCTCTCCAGCTGTCTGGCCTCGGTGAGAAGCCAGGCTCCCCAGTCCCAGTAGAAGGTGACCAAGCCCGGGAAGCTGCCAGGCGCCGCGTAAGTGACAGGTATTAACAAAGGGAGGTGCGGCCTCAGGGTCCGGGCACCGAGGACAGAGGGCGACGCGGCGGTCCCGGGCTCCGGACTCCGAAGGACCCATTCTCCCGGGCGGGGCGGGGCGGGGCGGGACGGGCGGCTCCGGGTTCGGCGGCGAGGTGCGCGGGGCGGGGCGCGCGCCACCCTCGGGGCTGGGCAGGGGGAGGGGCGAGCGCGGCCCCGCGAGGGAAACTGAGTCCGCGGGCGGCGGTCGCGCGCGGCGTGGGCGGCCCGGCTCGCAGGCGCGCGGCTGCTTTTGTCTCCGCGTCCCCGCCGCCCCTCCCCCGTCCTCCCCACCCGGGCGGCGGGGACGCGGCGAGGCAGCTGACACGGAGCGGCCGCGCGTCGCACACCCGAGCGGGCGGCGGCGGGCCATGGCGGCGGCGCGGGGCGGGCGGCGGCGGGCGCGGCGCGCGGCGCGGGGCTCGGGGTAGCGGCGGCCCGGCGCGGATGGCGGGCGGCGCGGGCTGGGCGGGCGCCCCCGCGGCTCTGCTGCGCTCCGTGCGCCGCCTGCGCGAGGTCTTCGAGGTGTGCGGCCGCGACCCCGACGGCTTCCTGCGCGTGGAGCGCGTCGCGGCGCTCGGCCTGCGCTTCGGCCGCGGCGAGGAGGTAAGGCTGCCGCGCGACCTGCCCGTTCCCCCGTTTCCCAGTCCCCCTGTCCCCCCGTCCCTCCGCGCCTCCGCCGGCCGCGCGCTCCCAGTCGTCCGCAGAGAGGCGCAGAATCGGGGCTGGGCTGTCAGAGCCTGACCCTCCGAGACCCGCCGCGCTGCGGCGTTGGCGCCTTCACCGCCCGGGGCACAGAAGGAGGTGTCTGCCGGGGGCCACTGTGGAGCTCGGCTCCGGGCGCGGTGACCCCAATCCAGGCTCCGGTGGGCAGGCCCGGCTGGCGGTGGCTGTGTGGGCTGCGGCGGGCCAGCCAGAGCCGGGCCCTGAGCCGTGTGGTTTTGGGGGTGGGGTGGCGGCCGCGGGGATGGTGGAAAGCAGAGATGTGCGGACGGTTAGCAAGGCTGGAATTGCAGGCTTGGGGTTGCCAGTGGTGAACAAAATAGTGTCTGTAAACGCCCAGAGGCGAGTGTCCTCTTACTGCCGTCAACATGGGCAGCGGTGGCTGTTGGGGGAGACGGGCACTGTCCGGCCTGGAAAGCACCAGTACCTAGTTCTTGTTCTCTCCACAGTGCTCAGGGTTTTGCTCTGGGGACAGAAGCCTTGAGTGGTGAGTTTCCAAGGTGACGTGAGACCTCGGGCCCAATGTGGGGACCCGAGGATGTGAACTTCAAATGGCACCGGCTGGCATTCTGTCCGGGGACAGACAAGTCAGGCCTGGCATTTTAGAACACAGCTGGGTTGGTGACCAGTTCACCGTGCCTCCGTCACATAGCAAGTGGGAGGTGACGATGACCCCTCCTGGGGCACCAGGGCGTAGGCCAGGGCCGGAGGTCCCTGAGCAATAGGTGGAAGAGACTGAGGTAGTCAGATCTGGGGACTCGGGCTCGAGGCCCTGTCCTAAGAGGTGCTTCCCCATCCCCCCCCCCGCAGTCCCTTGGGACTTCCTCGGGCCATTGCTGCGGCCACCTTGATCCTTCTGTTCCCCAAGGCCAGCAGAGCCCCTCCCTCGGCCATGGCTCCTCGCAGGACTCAGGCTGCGGGCGGGGCGAAGCCGCCCATGAGTAGGAAGCCCCGAGCCCCAGGCCCCCCTCCCCCACACCGGACAGCTCCTCCCTGGACATTCCAGCGGCACACCTGCTGGACACCTTGTCACTGCGGTGCTGCCCAAGGACTCGCATGTGCAGCATTTAAATGTTTGGAAACAGCAACGCTGCCCTCTGCTCTGCCCACCCACTCACACCCAGCCTCCCTTCTCTGCGCCAAGCAGCCCCTGTGGGAAGCCCCAAGCCTTTTCCAGACAGCCCCGCCAGGGTCACAGCTCTGGCTTCTGGTTCCGGAGGTGCCATGGCAAACTGTGTGACTGCCTGGCAGTAACATGAAGGGGCTGGGCAAGAGGACCCCATGTCACCACGCGCCAGACAGTGCAGGGCGGGGCTGCCTTTTCAGGTGTGCCAACCCCTCCACTCACAAGGTTTCTGGCCACTGAAGCCCCCAGAGGGAAGCCAGGGATCCTTGCCCTGGGGAAGGACCAGTGACTCCTTCCTGATGACAGAAGCAGTTTATATGCACTGTAGCATCGAGGAAATGTGGGTGCCCGGGAGCCCCTGCTCGGCGTTTCCTCTAGTCACATCCCTGCAGAGCTATTTCTGGGCTTATCTGTAGATCTTGTCTGGGAAATAAGATGCTTCTGCGCACAGTTTTGTAACCTAATTGTTCTCCGAGAATGATCATCACCTTTCTGCTTCAATAAATTTTCCTCACTATTAAAATACAGACTTTTTTCACATTTCCTTCTTTGACCCTAGAAGGCCCACTTCCGCTTCGTGTCTAAACTCGTTTCAGCCTCAAGACTGTGTTGCATCTGGTATCATGACCCTCTAGTCTCTGTTACTCTAACAAAACCTTTTCTCTGTCCCCCGCCCTGGAATCCTGATCGGTTGAAGGGTTCAGGCCTGTTGCCTGTCGTTAACTGCTTGAGTCTGAGCCTGTCACCTGACCTTTATTGCTAAAATTTCATCGGGTTCACTTCCTCTCAAATCTCTCTCCTGCCAGCTGGAAAAGCCAGCGCTGTGAATGTGGGAATCAGAGTGAGACACAGGGCAGGACCACGGACAGGGCCCCGGGGCTGGCAGCGGCTCTGTGCACATCCTGACCAACAGGCAGTGGGCAAATACGCTTTTGCAGCCTGGCTCCGGGCACATCAGATGCACAAGTGCACTATGAAGCAGGCGTGTCCTTCCCGAGAACTGGGACTCTGTGACCAAATGCTGTGCATCCTAACAGTTTCTATTTCATTGACTTAAAAATCTGGGGATGACATGGATTTCCTACCTCATGGTGCGTGAGGATGGATACCTGTCGTTCGTTAGATGTGGGGCTGGTTGTCTGCACTTTACTAGGCACCCTCAGGATGCCGGTTATATGGGGATCCAATGCCTTGCACAGATTAGGACACAGTAGCTTGCAGAATGTGGAATGAGTACTCAGGAGCTCATCAGTGGTTGGATGAATGAATAAATAATGGGAAAAAGTCTTCTATAGAAAAAAAATCCAAATAATTTATATAGATAATTCCCCACACACTTAAGGGTGCACAACTTCACCCCGTAGAGTATGAGATACGTAGCTGTTTCCTTCTGATGACTGCAGAGGGGAGAGCGGGGGAAGGGCAACCTGATGGCGGACCAACCTGACGACCACTGTCTCTCAGAATATCAGCGAGGTCAGTGTCAATACTTACCCTGACAAGACTTCCTCCCCACCCTGTAACCCCGGGGTGGATATCACAAGGGAGGACATTCTACCAAATGCCTGCTGAGTGCTTCTCAGAGGAGTCAAGGTCATGCAAAGCAAGGAAAGCCTGAAAAGCCATCACAGCCAGGGAGACCTAAGCAGCAGGAAGAGTGAATGTCATGCAATGTCCTGGATGGGATCCTGGAACAAGAAGAGGACCTCCACGTCCAGGGCAGGACACCTGCTGAATCAAGTGTGGACTTGAGTCAATCATTGTAAATATATTTGGTTGATCTCTGGTTTAGAGGCCTAGGAATCAGAAGGAAAAAAAAGAAAAGACAACCAAAGGGGATGAAAATGTTCCTTGTAAGGAAGGCAGAGGTCAGGAGGGCCCCCACTGTCCTGACCCTGGGAGCAGGACCAGGACAAAGGTGCAGAGCAATGGTTCCCTGAGCCCAGGTTGGCTTCTGAGGTGCACTGCTCTCCTGACATCTCTGGGCCTCTCCTTCCTCCTCCACAGAGGCTATTCCACAAAGCTGGGGTGGGTTGAATGTCTCTACAGACGAAATGTGTAGAATCGCTTCTGCTGCCCTTGTTATTACTATTATTTCTCAAACATCTGCAAGCGTGTTTGACAGGCTGTTCTGGGCTGGAGATTTTTCACGGATTAAGATCGAGAACGGGGACCAGTCTCAGCCATTGCTCCTTTCCCACTCCAGCCTTTCAGCCCCTCTGCTCCTTTTAGCTGTCAGAAAACGGAAGGCACTAAAACAGCCAGAGAGACCGATGTGTTGCTCAGTGTGCCTTTGGCCCTGGGTTTAATCCCCAGCCCCAGGAAAAACAAAACAAAACAAAAACCCAGCATCGTCCTGACTCACATTTCCCTGTTACATACTCTTCTTCACTTTCTGATGTGCAGACCAGAGCAGCTCAGGAGGTCTCTGTCATCAGGAACACAGAGCCCTGTCCTCTCAGGAGACGACCTTCCTGCTCGGAACAGAGTGCTACTCCAGCTTCCAAAGGAGGTGTCAGCTATTTGGGGGAGTAACTCAGCTTCAGCTAGCCTGGAACGAGCCCCTAACTTCCTCCCTTCTTTGCAACTTTGCCTGGATACATCTGAAAGCCACTGGACAACATGTTCCCTTGTTTGTGTTGAGAGCAAGTGAAATAATGTCTTCCATTAGGTCCCTACAGCCCGTCACCTCCAGACCAGTGACTGCCATGAGCAAATGCTGATGCCACCTTGCTTAATTAAGCCTGGGTGTTGGGCCTGGCAAAGGGACTCGCTGCTGTAATGTTCTGAGACTAGTCAGGAGCCACCAGGGGCCTCTGGAGATGTGGGGGCTTCCAGAAGCAGGAGAACCCAGAAGTCCTGGCCTCTGCTCAGAGCAGAGGTTAGATGCTAGAGAAGGAGAGATCATGTCATCTACACCTGGACCAGAGAAAAGCAGGGGAGGCAGAGGCCGGACTAGCTGTTCTCGGTGGGCAGCCAGACCAAGTGTGCGTGTGGAAAAGGGGCGGGGCACCTCAGAGCGTTGACACTCACAGGAGCCTGGCTTGGCGGTGGCGGCAGGTGCAGAACTGACAGGGAAAGCCCTGAAGGCCTGCAAAGCCACCGAGCCTCTCCAAGGGCAGATTTAAGGATGCTCTTTAGAGAACAGGCCTCTCTATGCACCCACCCTCCCACCACAGGGCAGGATGCCAGTGCTGGCGAAATGGAATGGAGACCCAGGCCCTGGCAGGAAGCTGGCATGCCCTCGATCTTCAGGGAGAGCAAAAGAAAGATCAGGCCTTCTCAGTCCTGTGTTTCCACCTGCCATTCCTGTGCCCCTGGCTTGGACATCATCGTGGGGCCCAGTGGGGCAGCAGCCCCTTCAGACAGGGCATGAGCATGAAGCAGTGAGCTCTGGGGACCGGAATGGTAGTGATGATGTAAGTCCTGCTGGGAGCCCAGCGCTCAGGGCCTCATCCCTCTCAGACACCCTTCATGGAGCCTGAGTCCATGTGACCCAACCTCACTAAGTGACAATGTGATTCCCAAGACCTTGGGGTTCTGGAGCAGGAGGAGGTGCCAGGGCTATGGGGGCCTCACAGGGGGAGGGTGTGAGCCTTGTCTCCCTTGGTAGGATCAGAATGGGAGACACACAGGCCTGCTGTAGGGGAATCAGGCCTTGCTAGCAGCAAGAGGTGCCCTCAGAGGGGGTTCAGTAGGGGAGAACCTTGAAGTGCCCATGAGTTCTCGGGGTGGTTGGCACGTGGAGTAAGAATTTTTTTTCTTTTTCTAGTGTGTGTGTGTGTGTGTGTGTGTGTGTGGACACTAGGGATTAAATCCAGAATCTTAAAAATTTTTACTGTGAGACAGAGTCTCACCCAGTCCTTAAGTTGCCCAGGCTGTGTGTCTCCTGCCTCAGTTTCCCAGACAGCGGGGATTACAGGAATGAGCCTCCACACCTAGCTGTTTCCCCACTTTCCCATGTGAGTGTCACCAGGCTGGATGGGCAGAGCAGCTGACAGACCCAGCCCAGCTCAGAGGCCAGGAACTTTTGCCAGCAGCGGAAAGGAACCAGAGGTTGTGGAGGAGAGAGGAGCTGGCGCGGGGAAGGTCTTGGCCTGGGCTGCTGGCTGGGGCAGGGCAGGTGAGTGCTGGAAGCTGGAGACGGGGTGCTGAGCTGCTGCTCTTCTCTTCTGAGCTGTACCCCTCAGAGGTCAACACTGCCTCGGGCGGAAGTGCGGACTCGGGCTGAATCCCATGACTTGGTGAAGGAGGAACAGGGTGTCCTGGGGTCCATTTGTGCTGATTTATGGTAGGAGGGCATGTTGGTCGGCCCTGGGGTGTGTGCTGGGGACTCCTCCCGCTCTTCCCCAAGAAGACCCACCAGGTTGGGTGCAGATGGGACCCTGACTTCTGGCTGGAGTTGAACAGTCAGGCCGACCTGGAGCAGGCAGAGGGGACACACCTTCCAGCCTGGAAACAGTGCGTCCTGCCTGGGTGACTGGCCTTTTCTCAGCCCTGAATTTGTATAGTTTTAGTGAAGATACCCTTTCCCATTAGTTTTCGAGGTTAGACATCTTTTATTCCATTTGCTTGGTTGGTTTGTACTACATGCCAGCCCTGTTGCCCCGTGTGGCAGGACGTGGAGTTTGTGTGGTGATGGGGGCAGAAGCCTGAGCTGGAGAAAGATTGGCAAAATGGAAACCGTCGTGGGGTGTGAAGTGCTCAAAACAAACCAAATGCAGTACACAAGTGTGGGTCTCTCAGGATGATGTCACAGGTGGCAGGACCCAGTGGCTTGGGGGTTTCTCCGGCCTTTCTAAGGTCAGGGAAAGAACCATGGGTCTCAGGTGTGGAGGGCAAGGGCTGTGGCGCTGCTCCATACCCCAGCCAGGGGCCCAGCAGGAAGTGAGGGCACCTTGCAGAGGAGGGGAAAGGTGGTCCAGGCAGAGGGGAGCAGCCCCCAGCTCCCCAGGTTCAGGTGCAGAAGGGAAGAAGGCAGAGGGCAGAAGGGGACCCTCCCAGAGGGTGTGAAGTGGCAGCCCTGGGAGAAACACAAGCTGACTTAGGTGTGAACAGGCCTGGCTGCTGTGAGTCAGACAGTGGGGCTGGGGAAGTAGGAGACCGTGGGGGACAGAGGCTGGTGGCATGGGGGGGTGGGGAAGAGGGTGGGCTTTGCAAGCAGAGGTAGGTGGGGGTGGGGCAAGGCCAGGAGGGAATCTGGAGGAGATGGGAGGCTGTGATGAGGACTCAGGAACCCCCCCCCAACACCCGCTGACCTTCAGGTATGGATTGGAGCCAGGGTAACAGACAGCTCCAAAGCACTGGACAGCTCCCACCCACCTCTTCCCCGAAGACCCGTGGCCCTTGCCCCCTTTCTTCTGCCCCCCTTCTGTCTCCCTGCCTCCAGGGAGAAGGCCAGAACTTGGGTGGGGTGTGATTTAGTCCCTGCAGCCCCAGGGTGCAGGGACGCTGCAGGGTTGCTTCGGGCATCTTGCTGGAGGACATCGCGCTCTTCTGGGGTGCTGCTGCCCACCTGCCACCTCTGCCAAGAGCTGCCCTGTGCCTGCTCCCTGCACAGCCCAGAACCTGCCACAGCCAGAACTGCTTGAATGTACTGTTGTGACGGCTGGCATCCCTCGTGGGGCCTGTTGGGAGCCACCGCGTTGGTCTTGGGCTCTCCGTACTCCTCTGCCCATCTGTCTCCCACTCCAATATCTTCTGACCCTTGAAGGGCGCCCCAGGAACCATAGCCCAGGGCCACCAATTTCCTCTAACCTATCATGCGTAGAGACATAGCTTCCGTGCTTTTGGGGACTCGGGAAACAGGCAGCCTAGAACCCAGAAACTCGTATCCCAGTGAGCCAGTACCACCATGTACCCAGAGCCGAACCAGCCGTACAGAGAGCCCTTGTCTTCCTTCTGGCCGAAGGCACCACTCCGGCCACATCTCCCCTTGGGGCGGCTCGGAGGAGAATGCCGGCTCCTTCCCAAAGCCTGCACCAACTGCACATTGGCTCAGGTCGGATTCCAGGACCAGCACCCAGACGAGGTAGACGCAGGGCCGATGGCCCCACACAAAACCTGAAAGTGGAGTAGGCGCCATCCAATGGGACCTTCCGTTCAGTGCTTGCGCCTTTTCATAGCAGCCCTGCCTGGCGACAGGAACCTCGCTCACTCGCTCGGAGGCGGGCTCTCTGCGCTGGCGGGCTCTGGTCCGATCCTCACTCCGACAGTGCACTGAGGTCTGCCTGCTCAGGCTCCCTGCGCTCCTCCTTCCCTCCTCCGCCCGCCCAGCCATTCCCGCACCCCCTAGTCATTAGGGTGTCTGTTGTGACTCATGTCTAGACGTATCCCCCAGAGCCTCATGGGCTCAGAAGTGAAGCTTGTGAAAGGAGAGTGGATTGGAGCCCTGCAAGCTTGGTGTTGGGACTAGAGGCGGGTCAAGGGTGTGGCCGGAAGAGCTTGTCTCCCTCCCCATCCCCCCTTCCCTCTCCACTTCCGGCCTGCGGCGATGTGAGTGGCCTCGGCCAGCTCTGTCTTCTGCGTGACGTTTCCTACCTTGAGGCCCACCGAACATGGGCTAGAACCTCTGAACTGTGAGCCAAAATGGACCTTTTTCCCTTCAGGTTGCTAGTGTCAGGTATGTTGTCCCCGAAGTGAGGAAAGTGACGCAGGCAGTGTCTGTTTATATACCCACTTATCCATTCATCTGGCTACTTGTCAGCCCTCCATCCAACCGTGTATCCAGCCATCCATCTCCCTGCTCTTCCATCTGTCCATCCATCCATCCATCCATCTATCCATCCATCCGTCCGTCCCTCTGTCCCTGCATCTAGCCGACCCCCGAGCCATCCACTTAGCCACTGACAATCTGCCCATTCATTTATTCCCCACCCGTTCCACCAGCCCACCCGCCTGTCCACTCTCCATCCACCGCCCACCCCTCACTCTCTGCCATGCATGAGGCCCAGGCACAGATCCGGGGACAGGGACCGGCATTCATGGACTGACAAGTGGCTCTACACGGAGAAGGTGTACAGGACGAGGGAGCACCCGGGCGGGATCAGGGGCAGACGGTGACCTTCGGGAGCATTTGGGAGTGTGCGCGGTCTGGCTGCGATGATTCGGAAGGACAGCAGCACTCTAGCGCATGTCTGCCCGCGTCGGAAGCGACTATTTTTGTAATTTCACACTTCCCACACGGGCTGTTGGTTTGGCAAGGGCAGGGACCTGCTGGAAGAAGTGAAAGCCCAGATTATTTTTAAAGGTACATATTGTGATGGATGGACTTCAGCTTGCTTATCTGTAAAATAGAAATAATCACTATTATTTCCAGGACTGTTTAGCAGTTTGGAAATAAGATAGACATATAAAAGACTACTTAGCACGGTGTCTGTTGCGTTTTTCCTTAGCTCCCCTACTCTGGAGCCTGCAGACCTCCCTACTTCCTTCAGCCCCAGGAGTGTCCCCGACTTGTCCCCTAGCTAGTACCCCCCGGGCACAGGGCCTCCCTGCAGCTGCTGGCGATTTCCACGAACAGGAAGTGTGAGGGAAGGTAGGGAGCCAGTCCCCGGAAGCTGCTCGCTGCCTTTTACTGATCTGGCCCTTTCGTCTTGCAGCCCCCTGGCAGATCTGAGAGCTGGGGTCTTTGCTGTGTCCTCCAGTGAGAAGAGGAGCTGGGGTTCGACACTGATCTGTTTGTTTCAGCGCTACCTTCTAAGCTGCCCAGCACTCGGGGGGTGCAGGCTTTCAAAGGGTGGAGCCAGGGATAGAGCTCAAAAAGAGGCTTCCTCTGCCTTCCTGAGCCAGGTGGTGGGAAAACAGGAATCAGCTCTGAGGAAAGTGTCCGGGCCTACTGGCCGTGGTGGGGAGAGAGGCTGCCTTCGGCCTAACTGAACTGCACATCTCTGCTTCCTGGTGAGCTGGTGATTAAGCAGGCCCAGGAGATGCACGCAATTCCCAGTTCCCGCTGCTCCCATTTCCAGCCGGCCCCTCTGTGGCCCTGAGTGGCCCAGTGTGCGGGGCTGGGCTGGACATCTCGTCTTTCTTGGCCAACCTGGCCAGTCCACTGGTGCTTTGACCATATCCTCTGTTTTCCTTGGCCCAGCTGCTGACTCTTCTGGCCACACAGCCTTGTTCAGCCAAGCCAGCTGTAGGTACAGGACCCTAGCTTGAGATTGGGGTCCACAGTTTAATTTTCTGCATGACCATCTGAAGTCACTTAGTTTCTCTCTGCCTCAGTCTTCTCATCTGTGAAGTGGAGATAATGTCAGCCATGTGTTAAAGCCCTCCTTAGTAATAGGTAAGTAACTGCCTCTAATCCCCTTGCTATGCAATAGAGCACCAGGTCTCACTCCTCCGATCAAAGGGAACTGGGCATCGTAACAAACATTCCCTTTTCCTAACATTACTCCCCCAGCTTCTGGGAACCACCATCTGCCCTACAGCGGAAATCGCAGTGACACACCTGTGGAAGGGCAGGCTGGTCTTGTCCAGGTGTCCCTGGAGCAGAAGGACAGGGAGTCCTCCCAGTTCATGGGTGGGCAAGCCTGGCCAGAGGTGATGGTGGGCCTCAGACTGAAAGGGGGCCCACGGGGAGGAGGGAAGAAGGGGTGTGCAGAGGACAGACCCACCTGACAGGAGGGAAGGTGGGTCAGGGAAGAAATGCTGGGCCAGACCGCAGCGCAGGGCCGGAGGGAGTTGCCCCAGGGAGGTTAGTGGCTAAGCAGAGGGCCCAGGCAGCCTTGTTGTGTTGGAGCTGAGCCCATCTGCAGGAAGCCTGCTGGGCGGGGGCAGCTTCCTGGTGGTCTGCAGAACTTCATGGCAGGGCCCTGGGAGTCCTGCCTAGGGGACTGGGTGATGGGACCTTAGCCAGCTGTGGGGGTGACCTCCGGTTCTAGGATGTCCCCAAGAGTGCTGAGCCCATTCTTCAGAGGCCTGCCCTCACTCAAAAAGTCTCTTTACTTCAAAACAAAAGCTTCCAGCCATTATTGTCAATGTAGGAATTTAATCCAGGCGTGGTCTCACGCACCTGTAATCCTAGCATTCAAGAGGCTGAGGTAGGAGGATTGCCATGAGTTCAAGGCCAGCTGTAGGTATATAGTAAGTTGAAGGTTGGCATGAACTACATAGTGAGACCCTGTCTCAAAAATGAAAACAAGGTCTGGGGATTTAGCTCAAGTGGTACCGCGCCTACTTTGGAAGTACAAGAGCCTGATTTTGATCCCTGGTACCAAAGGGAAAAAAAAGAAAAAGAAATGCAGACCACTTCATGGGAAAAAAAAAAAAAAAAGGTTAACTATCCCTGAGCTGGATTTCTGTGGCTTAGCGTCCACACTTGGACCGTGGTGGTGTCCACCATGGGGCTGTGATCAGAGAGCTGTTTGGCCCCTTTCCACCCGCAGCTGTTTCCTCAGCCTGAGGATTGGTCCTCACACAGGCACTGCGCGTGTTCCCAGAGTTCCCTTTGCCCATGGGGCTCGCTGGACACAGGGTCCTGGGGTAGGTGGTCAGCTCTGGCTCGCAGTGGACTCTGCAGGGCCAGCACCTGAGCCGGTTCAGGCAGCGTGAACCCGGTGGGCACAGCGGCCCCTGCAGGAAGCCCCCCAGGTGGTGGAAGGGTGAGGGTGTTTGGAGCCGGAGTTGGGGGTGGAGGGAGGAGCCTGGGCAGCCCATGGCAGGCTGGCCCTCCTTAACCCCCGGCCCTCCCGCGGGCCCACTGGCTGTCCGTGGGCCCTGCGTCCAGCCCAGGTGCCTGGCTGCCAGCGAGAGGATGAACCTCCGGGGTGTGTGTGTCGGAATCGCCGGCGTTTAGGCTTCAGGCCGCCTTTTCTTGTGCTGTCTGGACGGTCCTTTGTTTCTCCCGCCCTCCCAGGCCTGAGCACCTGTCTCTGCACAGCCAGCCAGCTCGAAATGGCACTTTGCGTTGGTTTAACAGGCATGGGGTGGTATTTCAACCGTTTCTTTCCCTGAAGTCCTGGGAATTGAACCCAGGGCTTTTGCACTAAACTATATCCCCAAGCCTTTCTCAATTTTTTTTTTTTTTTTTTGAGACAGGGTCTCAGCCTAAAACTCATAGCAATCCTCCTGCCTCTGCCTCCTGAGTGCTGGGATTCCTGACCTGAGTCACCACACCAGCATTGTGGTTTGTGGTCACCGAGGATCGAACTCTGGACCTTACCCTTGCCAAGTAGACACTGGAATCCTGAGCTAAACCCCGGGCCCTATTTTCAGTTTTTGAAATAAGATCTCTGTAAGTCACTAAATTGCTCAGACTGGGTTTAAACTTGTGATCCTTCCGAGCGCTGGGGCTATAGGTGTGCACCGTGCCTGGCTTACTTAGTTTTTAGTGCAGAGGAGACTGTATTTTCTTCTGTCCTGCTCTCTACACTTGTTACTGCTGGTGTGTCTTGGTGCTGAGGATTGACCCGGGACCTTGAGCGTGCTAAGAATGTGCCCACCCCTCGCATTCTGCCCGGCCTCTCGTGCCCTCATGTGGGCTCCTGGGTTCTTGCTTTTCCAATGTGTTATAATCTCTTTCATTGTCCATTTTGATGTTCAAAGGTATTCTCATTTAGTTTCAATAACATTTTTGTCTTTTTAGCCTATATATATTTTATTAGTTTATTATATAAGATATTGAGTTTTATGATGGTATTTTTCAGGGACACATAGTATCCTTTGATCAACCTTGTAACATTTTGATTGCTGTTATGTGGTGTATTTTATTTTATGAATGTATTTATTCAGTGCTGGGGCTCGATCCTAGGCCTTCATATGTGTGAGGCAAGTGCTTTACCGCTGACATGCATTCCCACCCATCAGTGCCTTTTATTTTTTTAGACAGGGTCTCATTTTGTAGTTCAGGCTGGCCCTGACACCTAGGGATCCTCCTGCTTCAGCCTCCTGAGTGCTAGGATTACAGGTGTGTCACCACACCCAGCTTTATCCCTGCCTTTTAAAAGAGTCTTTTGATGTGTGGATTTTAAAATGTGTTTGTTTTTTATTGATATGGCACTAAATCCAGTAATTTAGATAGTTTGTAAACTTTATTATTCATCTAGTTTTCCCAAGAACAAAATATTGATATTAAATTTTTCTGTGATAGTCTAAATTACTGTCTAATATTTAGTGCATTTCGTTTCCTCTTAGGTTAAATAAGTACCTTTTCGGGCCGGGGAGTTAGTTCAGTGGTTCTGGCGCCTGTCTTGCAAGCTCAAGGATCCGGGTTCGATCCCCGGTAAACACATACAATACTGGGTGTGGAGACTCACCCCAGCAGCAACCAGTACCACATACCACAGTGCCGGGCGTGGTGGCTCACGCCTGTAATACCAGCACTCGGGGGGCAGAGGCAGGAGGATTGCTGTGATGTGAGTTGGAGGCTGAGCTCAGGGCCAGCCTGAACTACAAAGCGAGACCCTGTCTAAAAAAAAAAAGTACCTTTTCCCACTGATTTTTTTCCTAGCCGCGTGTCACTAGCATATAGGAGCTCTACTGATTTTTGTAAATTCACTTTTTTTCTTACTGCTCCCAATAAGATCTCACCCCCCCACCCCCCGAACAAGGAAATGACCAAGAGAAGCAGCATCGAAGATGTGTTTAAAGTGAGAGTGCGCGCGTAAGGAGCAGCGCGCGCCGTTCCCCCTCGGGGCAGAGCGGGCGCGCGGTCCCCCCTCGGGCAGAGCGGGCGCGGTCCGGAGCCCACCCGCTGATGAGGATTTTAAACCTCGGGGCAGAGCGGGGTGGGGCGGCACACCCCGGCGTCCCAGCAGTTGAGGGCCGAGCAGAGGCATGGCCATGAAATGAGGTCAGCCCGGGCTACAGAGTGAGTTCAAGGCCAGTTTGAACTACCTGACAAGATCCGGTCTCGAAAATAAACATAAAATGTTAGGGTTGGGAGGTCTAAGGAGTTATTCTGAGGCTTTATTCTTACTAAGGAGCCCCTTACTTGGCTCTGCCCCTTAGTTGGGTGGTGAAGATTTTACCTTTAATGGCCCTTTCACAAAATCTTGTGGTGCCCAGACCCCACGGGTGGGGTCACAACCGCGCTGCTAGGCACATGGTAGTTAGGTCCAGGTGGGAAGAAGTTGCTGAGGACCGGGGCACATTCCTGTAGACTGTGTGGGATTGGGGTTGGCCGGTTGCTTTCTCTTTTTGTATTGAGACTTGGATATTTTGAGCCTGGGGTAAAGTTTAACTTAGAAAGTGGAGATAGCCCACAAAGCAGGCTTCAAGGCGGCCCACCCTCACTGGCTCCCTCCTGTCAGAGCCTACCTTTCAGAGACATAATCAGCCCTCACTGATCTTTTTTTTTTTTTTAAGGTTTTTTGAGACAGGGTCTGTTTTGTAGTTCAGGCTTGCCCTGAACTCACTATGTAGCCCAGGCGAGCCTTGAGCTGACAGCAATCCTCCTGCCTCTGCCTCCTGAGTGCTGGGATTACAGGCGTGAGCCACCACGCCCGGCATTGTTGTGTGTAGTTACGGGGAATGGAACCTGGGACCTTGCGCTTGCGAGGCAGGCACCGGAACCACTGAGCTAAATCCCCGGTCCCCTCATTGATCTTTCTAAGATGTTCAGGGACTGCTGTCTTTTCGGAAACTGCTTCCAGCTGAGAGGGGCTACTATTCCTGCTTGTGGATTGTGGAACTCTCACCCTGACCAACTTAAGGGTAGGAGAAAGATGTTGGTCCACTCTCAGGTCGGCTTTGATAGTATAAGGTATAGTCTAGGTAAGGGGGGAATAGAAAATAAAAGCATTCTTAAGATCCAAGACGGAGAACCATTCCTATCCCCTAGAATCTAGGAGAGAATTGTGCAGTATATGAATCTGCCACTAGAGGGAGTGTTAGAGTTACTGCCTCATTAAGGAGAAGGCGATCGTCCACACCCAATATCGCCCAAGGGTGTTCCTGTGGAGGATGGGGGTGTCGCAAGAGGATCGACAAAGTCAGAAGTGTGTTAGAGATATCTATCTGTGAGAGGCTGCAAACCTTTACATGCTCATTTTTCCTATCAGCACCTTTGATAGGGTATGGTCTTTAGTTGGGAAATTGGCTGGGATCTTCTAGTTTTATAACTATCAGGCCTGCTGATTCTGCTCTTCTGGAGGTTCTTTCACACCTTGCATCAGGATCTACCTGTTGACTGAACAACCCAGGAGGTTTTATGTAGCCTCAAAAGGCAAATCTGGGGCCAGGGATTTAGCTCAGCGGTTCTGGCACCTGTCTTGCAAGCACAAGGACCCAGGTTCAACCACATACCATACTGGGCGTGGAGACTCACGCCCAGCATCAACCAGTACCACAACCACAGTGCCAGGCGTGGTGGCTCACGCCTGTAATCCCAGCATTCGGGAGGCAGAGGCAGGAGGATTGCTGTGATGTGACTTGGAGGCTGAGCTCAGGGCCAGCCTGAACTACAAAGTGAGACCCCGTCTCAAAACAAACCTAAAAAAAGAGGCAAATCTGCTTTGGCCTCTGCTGAAATTAAGAACAACTTTTTGAGGGTTTTTTTGTTTTGTTTTTTTTGGGGGGGGTTTGTTTTGTTTTGTTTTGTTTTGTATTTGAGACAAGGTCTCACTTTTGTGGTTCAGGCTGGCCCTGAGCTCAGCCTCCAACTCACATCACAGCAATCCTCCTGCCTCTGCCTCCCGAGTGCTGGGGTTACAGGCGTGAGCCACCACGCCTGGCACTATGCTATGTGGTACTGATTGCTGCTGGGCGTGAGTCTCCATGCCCAGTATTGTTATGTGGTTACCAGGGATTGAACCCTGGTCCTTGCACTTGCAAGACAGGCACCGGAACCACTGAGCTAAATCCCTGGCCCACAACTTTTACTTTTAAGTAGTCCCTTTCCATAAGGGAGTATGCTATCATAGAACAATTAAGAATTCATACTTAGGACTGGGGATGTAGCTCAGTGGTTCCAGTGCCTGCCTCATAAGCACAAGGTCCAGAGTTTAATTCCCAAGACCCTTCCTCCAAAAAAAGAATTCATAGATAAACCTTGGTCTTCAAATTGACACGTCAAAGCAGGAGTCAAGAAACCCCTGCTAGGGTTCCCTTCCACCACGATTATGACTACAGATCCCGAGGAGGGTTTTGGTTAACACCCACGTCAGTGAGGAAACAGCTCCGCTTACCCACAACGTCCACGGCTACCCAGAGTTCACTGGACGTGATGGAGACTTAGGCCCTGCAGGTCGCCCTAGGCGCCCTCTGCCCTCGTCCGCTGAGCTGATGTGGAGAGTCTTGGTTGTTGCTTCCCTTCCTGGGGTCTTGGGCTGCTGATCCTCCAAAGCTGTAGGTCAGGGGCAGCGTCACCACACACTGGGTGAGGCCCGGGTGGTGGGGACTGAACAGCCTCAAGCCCAGGGACCTTGCGTGTAAAGCAAGATCTTGCCTCCGATCTTCCCCCCCCCATTATTTTGATGTTGATGGTGGTGGTAAAAATAGTTTATTTGCAGTATTTTTGTGTGTTTGTTTTTTTTTTTAATTTAAGTCTTTATTGGTACATTATATATATATATATACATCATGATCACATTCAACACTGAAAGTTTGTACCAGTATATGATATAACTTAATTCTCATTTTTCCCCTTCCCCCACCCACCCTTCATTCTCCCACCCCCTGTATACATAAGTTTCATTTCCTTTTTTCTATCACCATCTTATTATTTTTCCCTTTGTTACTTACCCCTACACCCCATTTTAAGTATTTTCTATTTTACATTATCTACTATATATACTAAAACTCATTTACAGCTTCACTTTCTCGTACCAGAAGAAAGATACAATATTTACACATCTGTGACCTATTTATTTCACTTAAGAGGATGTCCTGAGGGTACATCTATTTGAGTATAAATGGCTCAGTCTTATTATTTTTATGGCAGAGTAATACTCTATTCTATAAAAGAACAATATCTTCTCTATCCAGTCTCCAGTTGATGGACATTTTGGTTGTTTCCAAGATTTAGCTATCACAAATTGAACTGCTATAAACATGGGTGCACATGTGTCACTGTGATATGATTCTTTTCATTCTTTTGTGTATATACTTAGAGAAATAGCAGGTTCATCTTCAGACAGTTTGGGCTTTAAGTCTGGCCGATTACAGCACCACTGTTTTTCCTGCCTCTGGCTTTGGCCCCTCTGCCTTTACCCTCTTCCACATCCAGTTGCTGGACAAGAAAAAGTCATATCCAGCCACTGGGCCAAAGGCCACTGGGTCCCACTTGTATCTTGTACGGCTTCTATTGAATACCGGGGATGGAACTAGCTTACGAAATGCTGTCCCTCGTGTGCAGGCCTCCGGGAGGACAGGTCAGGACCAGCATGTCTTCGGAGTGCTTCCTCCGGCCACCTCGGAAGGATGGCTGGGTTTTGTCTTCTCCTGGGCGGTCTTTCTGATCTTTCCACAGTTTGCTGCTTTTGTGATGCTCCTTTCATGTCTGTCACAAGCACCTCCATCGTTTTGGCCCCTTGAGTCACTCCTCCCACCTCCTGTAGTCCCAGTTGGGACTGAATGTGCCCTCTGTGGTGGATTTCTCTCTGCGCTTTAGCAGATACGTCCCTGGCATGGTGCCAGCCTGTTCCTGACCGTCTTTGCTCCTCCATGGGTGTGCGGCAGGTGGCTGAAACATATTACACACCACGCCAAGATACAGCCACAGCTGAAGATAAAGTTTGAAACCATCTGCAGAACCAGAAGGCCCTTCAGAGACTCGGCCCGAGTGCTCCTGTGTTGTTGGATATCTGCAGTGGAAAGGAGAACTCAGCCCGTCCATAGGCTGTGAACGGGGCCAGAAGAGGCTCCGCTCCTAAGTGTCCATGGGACTTAGAGCTGGCCCTGGGCCCGAAGGAGGAGCCCAGGGCCTTAGGTGTCTCCGGGGAGCTGGCTGCCCATGAGGGCCCGTGGGGAAGGTGGTACCAGGGCATGGACTTTACGATTATGAGGAGAAGGTTGGGAGGGCCACGCTTGGCGGTCCTGAGCGACGTGTGGTGGCCTCAGAGGCAGTCATAGCAAGCTCACTGTCCGGCTTGGGAGCCCTTTAACGGTAGTGTCTCTTGGGCTGTGGCAGAGGAAAGGCTTTCGACAGAGGGCCGTATAAAACCCTGGACATAGTGGTTTGGGACCGTTTTTTCCTTGCCTTTTGCTGAAAAGCTCTAATTAAAGAAGCGTATTGTAAGTTACATTGCCATTTCCTGGCCTGTGGTTTTCATTCCCCAGTTCACATAGGGGCCAACCTGCCTCACCACAGAAAATAAGTTGCTTGTCTCAGCTTATTAGAATCAAGTGGTTTCCAGTTGTAAGAGACACAGCCTAAGAGTTGGTGAAATCGGCGGGGGTCTTCATGCTTCGTGAGACCCGTGAGAAGATTGAGAGCTGGGCTCTGACCTGTGGGGTGGCACTCCAGCGCAGGGATGGCGAACCTAAGGCACACGGCTACCGCCTGCCATTTGTATCACTGAAAGCCCTGAAAGGTTTGCCATCACTAGGGGCTCAGGTTTCCTACCAGATGCCATGAGTGAGGGGGTGGTGCCAGGGCCCTTTATTCCTCGTGTCTTCTAATCTGTGCTCACAGGCCAAGATGGATGCCTGACTGCCCGTGTTCATTCGGTGTGGGAAGCATGCTCGGTAGGGGAGAAAAGGAGAAGAGAGCCACACCAAAGACGCGGTGCTTGGCTCAGGAGAGTGGTTGTCTGCATGACTGCATCTACAAGGCCAATAAGCTTGATGGAGAGTGAAGATCTTGACTTGGAAAATTTTAAAACTGAGGATGCTGGGCATGGTGCGCATGCCCATGATCCTGGCACTCAGGAGGCTGAGGCAGGAGGATCACCGTGAGTTTGAGGCCAGCCTGGGCTACATAGAGGGTTCAAGGGCAGATATGAAGTTAGTGAGACTGTCTCAGAAAACATTTTAAAAGTCCATCTGCCA